>PVIR01006638.1:0-64400 GCA_004026965.1 Petromus typicus | reverse complement strand
TGCAAACTCGCATCATTATCCACTCGTCTCTTCTCCAACTCCTGGCTGGTTCCTGACACCTGCTTCTCAGATCAAACCTGCATTTTTGCTTCTGCTGCTCCTGATCTCTAGGTTCTTATCACATTTCAACTCTCCCTGGGACAGCTTCTTCCTCAGCGGCCTCCTCTCCTGTCGTCTGTGAGCTGTCATCCTGTCACACTCACTGTATGCAGCTGTCATCCCCCACATCCTGTGGCTGAGTCTTCAGAAGCTGCAGGATAATCACCAAGTAAACCTGGAGCCCACACATTGCTCCTACGGTAAGCAGAGGCACAGTTTGGTCTGACGTGTCCTTTCTCCCATCTGTAGGTGAAGAGCTCCCCTTAACTGAAGACTCAAGCCCCAGAACTTGAACCTCCCAGAATATGGCACTCATGACACTTTAGACTACCAGTTCCTCTCTGTCTCATGCTATAGTTTTGTTCCAAATACTGAATACCATCGATGTATCGAAACTATTACTTTGGGAGTAGAAGCTACACCGACTTTAATTAGTAAAACTGGATGTCTTAAGTTAACTTTAAGAAGACATTGGGGAAATATGAGTTCAGGAGAAGTTTGCATTTGCTTTTTTGTGACCAGAATAGTTCCCAGCACATTTGGAATTTTATTGGAGGGAACAGAATGTTTGGCAGATGTACAACTGCACATGCACCACTCCTTAATGCTATTGTATGGAGAAGACAATCCGCCAATCAAGTTGAAAGGTACTGTAGCTGGTGCTACATGAGTGCACATTCGCATGAGGAATTTGGATGGCATTCTGCTGAGGAAAACAGTTAAGGTAACAAAGAGGTGGACAAGTTGTAAACCGAGCTCTTAGTGCAGACCTGCTCGACTGTTTGGATATTACGTCTCTGTTGATCGCACCAAAGACAATGACTTTATACATTATTTCTTCACGTTATTTTTACCATTCGGTTGAGAGTCACTCTAATCATCTACTCAACAGATATTTATTGAGTGACTGCTACATGCCAGCTATTGGTCAGGGGCCTTATAGATGAGCAAACATATAAACCCTGCCTTTCTTGGAGTTTGGATTCCAGCGTCACGGAAGCAGACTTCGAGTTAGAACTTTTCTTCTGGTGTGATGGCTTTCTTCTTGAGGCCAAAGTGGCCTTGCTCCCTTGGACATCTCCCCCGAGTCGCTGTGGCCAGGGGCACTGCCTCTGACGTGAGATGCAGGACGGTGGAGGCACAGACCTCCCCTCTCCACGCCCCTCTTCCAAGTGCTTTATTCATTCCTCCTGCTCTCACTGCGCCTGCTGTTTTTCACTTTTTAATTTGTATTCTTAGATAAGTATATATAAGCAAAATTATCATTCATGGTGGCTTTCTGTCATATAAGTTTTATTTTAATTGACACATAATTGTACATAATTTTGAGGTCCAATATAATAATTCAGTAAGTGGATGTCATGTGCAGTTATCAAGTTAGAGAAATAAGCACATTATCTCTTCTAGTAGTGATCATTTTCTTGTATCAAGATCATTCAAAATCCTCTCTTATAGTTATTTGTAGATACACCAGAAGTTATTTTTAATGTTATGTGGACAGAGTGAGTGGGATTCACTTGGCGAATTGGTGGAACGACTTGTTGGTTGAGTTCGGGCTCCCTGAGGGTGTGGCCCTGGACAACTCGGCTGCTTCCTTTCTACCCCTGCTGCCTGCTCTGTCCTCTGACCCCAGAGCCTCTTGGTGGAGGTCCTGGACTGAAACTGAATAGATTTCAGCTGTGGGTGCTGGTGTCGAGCCTCAGCTCTGACAAAGCCGAGTGAAACAGCTATACTTCGTTACCGTTCTATGTGATTATCCCTCTACTGTAGTCTTGTGTCTGTTAACTAACCATCTACATTTTATCTTCTAACCATCTCCCCTTTCCAGCTTGTGCTAATCAATCAGTGGTAGTTTCAACAGCTGCAGTAGTCATTTTAAAAGAAAAATATGCTTAAAACTATATATAGAAAATACTCTTGTGGGCTATAGAAAGACTATTGAGATGAGTCCCAGCATTTTTCTTGTGGTTTAGCTTCCTCCTCTCATTGCTATATCCAAGAAAACTTGTGGGTTCACACAGACATGCGAATGAAATCTTCAAGTCCACACTCAGAGAAGTATTATTACTGTTGCTTCTTCTGGGAAGTGGTGAAGTCCTCTGCTGCGTCGGCTGGGTTCGGCAGAGGGTTCGCCTGCTGCTTCTGAAGCAGTGTTATTTGAACGCATGCCAAGTTCATTTTTCTTCCAATTATGAGAGAAAAAAACCCAGTGTTTTATTGAAACATGTTTTAAATATCTTACAAAATATGTCATATGGTATCCAGTTGGTCACTTCTGATTACAAAATAGACATATGAAACAAACTCCATAAATTAAAACGTCTTAAAGGATCTAATAGGATGACCAAACTAATTATGCTAACTTGTATGTGGTTAACAAAGTAAAATCAGTTCTCGGTTAGGGAGACATCCAATAAGCTAACTCAATTTTTAATTCCGGAGTTACATTAGAAAACAAAACTTGCAAGATTTCCAAGTAAGTCACTGAAGCGCAGCAGAGAATTTGAGGAGCCTAATGTTAAATATGAATGAGTTTGGTGTTTTCAGTCTGTGCACTTCTGTCCCTGGGTGAGGACTGAGTTTCATCCTGGAACACAGAGTGGACTGAACGCCCACCGCGAGCAGAGCTCTGAGCTCTGCGCAGCTGGACACTCGCACAGCCCCCTGGGTGAGACAGGCTCTGTCTTGGCTCTCTGTGTGGAAAGGGCTTTTGTCATTAAACTGCTTCACATAGAAAGCTGCAGGCGGAGTCAGGTACCATCATCCACATGTGGTCTATTGTCATTCTTGATACTGGAAGAAACAAGTATTTGCAGTTCCTCCATTAGATGGAAGTAGGTCGGATACATTCTACTGAAATCTAAAAATTAGGATTATTAAATGCTTTTGTGGAGTCTGCCTTACCTTCTTTAGAAAGAGCATTTTGTAAGTTATATGATTAAATCCATAAAAGATAACTAATACTTTGTGATTATCATCACATCCTGTGTTTCAGTTGAAGAATACCACATGGCTTTGTTTATATTTCTAGTTGTACTAAGTTCTGTGATTACAAAGAGCATCACCAGCTCATCTCTGCAAAAAAAGATGCATTAATCATTCAGAGTAACACACCTAGGTGACCATCTTCAAAGACACAAAAGTTATAACCATAGAGTAATAATATATAATAATAATAAAGTCCAAGGACTATGGCATAATGTGAATACAATGTTTATAGTGATAATGATGATGAATACAATTATCCTCTATTTTAATTAATAAATTATAATTAGCAATAATCACTATTTAAAGATCTGCACATAGCACAAACACTGTACATAAATGTATGGACTGCATAGTTCTACAGCATAAGGGGCATACATTATACTCAGTGATCTTAACCACATCCTGCAGCTTTGCTTATTTTAGAATAGAAATAATTTATCTAAGTGGCCAAAGTCTCACATACTACATTATTACTTCCTGTATAGTTTCTCCATATTAGACATTCAGATTTCAGTTAGTCTAGAAGTACTGGTAAAATTAAGTGCATAGGAAAGACTGGTGGCCGTTTTTTTGTTACTAATACTGATTTTTTTTTCACTATGCTACCTTCCCCAGAGCAAAGTACTTACAGTATCAGAACTCGACTAACATTTCCCATTTCCCTTCTGATCACGACCACTTATCCTCCATTTTAAGCATGAATAATCTTCTCCTCTCTCACCAAACCAATGTGCCTGTGCACAGGATGTGTCGGACACTTTCCTGTCCTCCAGGAGAGCTGAGCGAGCCATGCTCTTTGCCTCCTTTGATCACTGCACATTGACATTCGACCTTGTCAAACCGGAAGCCTCAGACCCATGACCCTACCTCATCCCCCTATAAAACAAAACTAAAGTAACACAGTGCTTTGCATGCCGAAAGCATCTTCATGGGGTAAGTGTAAGGCTAGCATAGAAAAGACAGTGCCTTGCAGTGTACTTGACATGTTTTATGGCTACCAGTCTTTCTTCAGTCTATTCCTGCACTTTCTCCTCTGGTTCAGAAATTTTCTATGATCTCAGTTCTCATAACTCAAGCTACTTTCTATTTTTTGGAGACTCTGAATTTGGAAAAATCCTTAACATAAAGAGGCCTTGACTGCATATATATATATGTCACTATGTATAGGATACATTAATCCAGAAGTCATATAGATAATAACACATCTGAGCTCAGTTTGTTATTTTTTTCTGTTTGAAATTTAATCTTAATTTTCAAAATGGAGTTGATAATACCATCCTTGTTATCAGCAGAAAGATACTCTCTTGCCACAGCTATTTTCCACTGTGCAGTGCAATTTCCCTTTGTGATTCAGTGTAGTCAGACAGGCTGCTTGACCCCATATTTCTATATGTCTCAGAAGATACTTCATTTTGTATCTTCTCTGAAAGAAAAATTATGATCATAAAGGCACTCCTAATCATGAAAATTAGAATGCAAAAATGAGAGAAATGGCACTTCAAAGCCTCCAATGATGGGATATTTTTCTGTGCCTCAGTAATTGTAATCCATTTCATCGCCACTCTGACAAGACAGTTTTCATTGAAATTATCACTGCACTTAAGGTCACGTTAAGATGTGAAGGAGCAGACAGAGCAGCTCGTAGTTCACTCCCACGTCCCTCCTGGTATTTACAAGATTGGCCGGAATAGCCATTCTCTGAGAAGGAATCTTTAAAAACAACAACATATCATGGTAAACTTTAGTAAGCACAGTTGTAATTTTAACCATTGTGTTTGGATCACTTTATCAGACTAAATAAGTTGGTTCTTTTACTTAGTATGTAAACATCAATTCATCAAAGCCTTTTTATTCTAAAAACCCGAGACTCTAGACTTAGTTTCTTTTTTGGGGGCTGGGATTGTAATGTATCTTCACAGTCATGCCTCAGAATTATATTAATTCTCCCACACCACCTGTTAGGGCTCCTGTCTAGAGGTCCCCCAAAGCCTTGGGCAGTCATTGGTGGGGCTTTTCAGAGGCGACTGGATCTAGAGTGTGTGATAGTAGGATTTATTCGCGGTGCAGTGCTGGGCTTAAAGGTGCTGGGATTAAGTGCATCAGTGTTAGCACCTAAGTAACCTCCGTAAGATATAGGGATAGAAAGACCTGTGGGTATCCCTTGCCTGCTTTACTGCCTTCTTCCATCATGAGCTGCTTCTCCTCTCTGACGCCCCCTCTGCCTCATCCCACCCTGGAGCCAGTGGATTATGGGCTGAAACTTCTAAAAACTGTGAGTTAAATAAAGCTTTCCTTCTTCACCTTTGGGCATTAGGTATTGAGTCTTAGCAATGAGACAAGTAACAAAGACAACTTAATTTATAAAGAATTATTTGCTTGATGCCCCACTCCCTACTTTGTCTCTGTGATGGTCTACTACGTGGCAGTGCCACCTTGTCAGCATCTGGTGACAATATCTGGACAATGGAGAATATCAACTGCCTTGGTGAAAACTGTGGACACGTAAGAACAGGGGGTGACTCTCATGAAAACTACAGGAACACAGGGTATGCTTTGGACCATTTCACCTACAGTATATGCAATGACCCTTTCCAAATCAAGAGGCAGATTTCCTAAAGGAGAAGCATAAAGGAAAACACTGAGTGTGGTTGAGCACAACATGGATGACACCGTGAAGAATTCTGAAGAGCTTGTGTCTTTTCTGTCTTGTTCTGTTTTGACCTAAGTAATATATATTCAAGTGATTATTTCATACACTATTTGCCTCTTGTATTGTTTGATTATAATTCTGGAGTTGCTGTCTCCTGCTAGAACTGTGACCCTTTCAAGGGGCTGCAGTGGGTGTCACTTGCAGATGAACTGTTTCAATTTGTTTTCTGAAGACATATTTATTCAGACTACTTTTCAATGAACCTTTAGTGGTAAAAATATTCATTGAGTGATACTTAAATTTGCTGTACAATTTGAAGGTATCATTTCATGAGTTAGATTCCAATTGCTTATGCTTTATGTAATTATATAAAAATTTAAAAGTAAATACATAGAAGAGGGGCCGGGGAGTTAGCTCAGTGGTTCTGGCGCCTGTCTTGCAAGCGCAAGGGCCCAGGTTCGATTCCCCGGTAACCACATAATAATACTGGGTGTGGAGACCCACACCCAGCAGCAACCAGTACCACATACCACAGTGCCGGGCGTGGTGGCTCACGCCTGTAATCCCAGCACTCGGGAGGCAGAGGCAGGAGGATTGCTGTGATGTGAGTTGGAGGCTGAGCTGAGGGCCAGCCTGAACCACAAAGCGAGACCCTGTCTCAAAAAAACTAAAAAAAAAACTAAAAAAAAAAAAATACATAGAAGAATTTTACAAACTCCATATTCTCTTTTTATCCATTCTACATTAACTTCTCTTACCTATTCACTTCATTTCTCTGTGCTTCGTTGCTAAGATCCAACTTCTTGTTCTTAACTTTTTGAATTTTAGAATTTCTAGTGATTGTATGTTGCACTCTTGCTAGCAGTTTTGAGATTATATTTTTGCCTTGTTTATTGTTTCAATTTCCTATGGTATTTTACTTTTGACTTAATGAATCTTACATTCCAAATACCTGGAGGTAAAATGCTGCTACTTTTACTTTTACTCATGTTTATATATTTTTTTCCCATATGATTTTTTTCGAGCTGGTATACTTTAGCTGTTATTCTAAGTTTCTATTATATTGTTATTTTTATTGATATGTATGGATGTGAGATGAGGCTCAGAACTGGGCAGTCACCTCACCATGTGCTGTGTTAGCTCAGCTGCAGTCTCTCTCTGCTAAGCTGTTTTTCTTGTGGTAAAAGAACAATGTAGAACTTTCCATGAAGTTGCTAGACCACAGTATTCCCACTTGTCCCATTCACTCCCAAGACCGTCAAACAATTCTCTCTACACGCCGACACATTATCTACAGTGAAGGTGTGCTAGTATTAGACAGAAAAACTATAACGATGGCCACAGTGAGCTCAGGCGGTACAGAAAATTTTTCTGATATACACACTGAGAGACAGAGGAGGGAAGGAGGGAAAGGTAAAAATGAGCAATCAGGTGCTTAGCCTCTTTCTACTTGCTAGTTGTGTCTGCACACTGTCTGTGCAGCCAGTACTCCCACAAGCACTATTATTATCTCTGCTATTTTTGAAATTAATACATTTTAAGTATTACGGTCACAGCAAAGTTGAAGAGAATGTCCAGAGTGCCCGTATTCCCTGTTTCCATGCACATCCCCTACTAATGTCCCAGACGGCAGCGGTCCGTCCATTAGGACATCGTCTTCACCCAAAGTCTATGGTTTACATGAGTCACTCTTGGCGCGTCTCTTCTGCTAACTCTAACAAATGGCTTCCACCGTGTGGCATCATATGGTATGGTTCAGTTTTCCTTAAAATTTTCTGTGCTTGTCTGTTCTCTCCCCACTTCCTCTTCCCTCTGGAAAATGTCTGTTAGTTCTGCTTGGTTCCCAAGGTCATGTCGTTGAAACTATAGCTTGTAGAGAGATTTCTCAGGTCAGTTTCTTACTTAGCAGCAGGCATTTAATGTAATGTTGGGGACTGAACCTAGGGCCGTATGGTGCGAGGCAAGCACATTACCCATGAAGTACACCTTCAGCCCGTGGTGTGTTTCTTTTAGACAGTGCGTAGTTGGGTTTCGTATTTGATCCGTTATGACAATTCTTATCTTTTATCAATGCCCTGGGATCCCTGACAGTTAAGTGGCCGTTGACACAGTGGGATACACATACGCTGCACTTGTTAGAGTTTTCTATTTCCTGTTCTGTGGTCTTCTTTATCTTCTGTATCTTTTCTGTCTTTTGTGGCTGAATATTTTATGTGATTTTATTTTCTTTCTCTTCTTAGTGGTTGTCCTGAGTTTACAATGTAACTATTTCATAACTAATCTAAATACTTTCAAAATATTTTCTGGCAGCACATTTTTCTAGTTTTGTTTTTCTTAAAAATATTTAATCTTTCACTTTAAAGAACAATATGGTGGGTTACAGAAATCTAGATGTGTAGTTTTTTTTTTAATACTTCATTTCACTCTGTTGTTATTTGCATGATTTCTGTGGCAAACTCAGGTATAAGTCTTTGCTCCTGCAGAGTTGACATGTCTTTTACTCTGGCTTTTATCAAGGTGTTTGTGTTTGATTTTCTACTGTCCAAACTGATGTGTCATAGCGTGGTTTTATCTTTCATTTTTGTTTCTTTTCGCATTTATCCTTTGACCTCGTTGAAGCTATATTTGGGATATGACATCAACTGAAGCTCAGCGAGTATTGTTTCAGATTTTCTTCCGATCTTTTCCTTTCTTTCTTCTGATATTCTCATTACATATATCTGACAACTTTCATAGTTGTCTCACTGTACTTAGATACTATTTTTGTTATTTAAACTGACTCATGGAACATATAAATTGAACACAGCCATGGGGGCACGTTTGCCTTGGTAGGGGTATGTTTGTGATGTTTAGGTTACATTTTCTACTGACCCGTCCGTGTGCTCAGAGATTCAGTCTTCAGCAGTGTGCAGTCTACGAACAAGACAAGTGTTCATTTTTTCTATGGTTGATCTCTAGTATTTCTGACCCTTAAAAGTTCACCCTCTGCTTGCATAATATTTGTACTTTCATGTTGTCTACTTTTTCTATAATAGCCCTTGGCACGGTCACCATAGTTTCCAAAAATTACTTCTCTGTCTGACTTGGTTCCAGTATTTGGTCAGTCTTTCTCTCATGTTGTTTAACAGCAGCCCTCGTGATGTTTTATTGGCGCACAGACGTGATGCACTGAGTTAAAGACAGTGATCTAAACATGCTGAGAGCAGGGTGGCCACGAAAGGGCTCATCGCTGTCCTGAGTGTTGGTCGCCGTGTCCCGGGTAAGAGCTCACAGGGCTTTTGAATCTCTCGGCTAGGTCTGATGGCCGGAGAGGGTGAAGGTTGACACTCTTCTTCTCCCAGACAGGTCTGGCTTTGTCAACCTAGATGTCAGACTCTGGCTAAAAGATTTCTGCTGAGCAAGGTAAGAGGAGAGATGCGCCCTGGGGGTTCAGAACGGAAGCTGGGGGCACATAGAAGCTCCCTCTGATGCTCACTGTGAGATCAGACGGTAGTCCAGAGAGGGCGCAAGGGAGCTACCAGCCCACAGCTGTCCTTCGGAGCTTCTCCAGCCTCCAGACTGGCCTCTAGCCACACCGTGGTCGGAGCCCAGCTTTCTCCGCCTGACTCCCACTGAGTCCTGCTCGGCAGTGCTTCTGTTCCCTGGCAGTTTCACTAATCTGAGGACTCTGTCATTTGCTCAAAGACTTCATTTCTCTGATAGAGTTAATGAGAGTAGCTGGTTTTCTCTTATGTAGACTTGCAACTTTGAAGTTTCTTACACGTTGGGATGGAAATAAGACATCCTTCTGTTTCATTATTATTTATTTATTTTTAAATAGAAGGTAGCTGAGACTTTTAAGCCTCTTTAAAAGGAAAGCAGTTTCCTGAAAGCTGAATAGTTAGGGAGCTGGCCTTTGAGGAATGACTGTGCTGCTTATTAATTCTAAAACTGAGGCTCGTAAACATACAGTCTGACTCAGAAGGCAGAGAGAGCGATTGCTGTGCAGTGCTTCTTTCTCTGACCACCATTTTCCACCTGACTTTCCTGATCTTGTTCCCAGGACCTGAAAATCCTGTCCCTTGAACCCTACTTTTTGTAACATTCCTTCCATATCCCTCTACTAAAAACAATGCCTAGCTGTTTAGAGCTCTCCTTGGGTCTGAGGCTTGTGTGGAACACAATTTTTACATGATAATCTAGTTCCTTCTCAACACAATTCTAGTTTCACCCTTTCACAAATAAGGAATTAAATCCAAGGATGTTAAGTGACACAAGCCAGTTTTCCTTTGAGAAAATGTCACCCTGAAACCTCCAGCTCCAGAGTCTGCTCTCTCTGGATGATGGCCACTCCATTCAGACTTATTCTCGCTCTTCTATGGGTGTAGGAATAAACTGTTAAATGTTCCCAAATTGGAATAAAGCTACTACTTCTGTTAATATCACCACTTTTCTAAATACTAGCTTAGCATTATTGTATCTTCCAAAGTTGATGCTTACGAAAAAGTCCTACATAATTTATCTTTTTCTTGATTGTGTTACTACTTGGTACTAAGAACTGAACTGTCCTTCAATTTTTCCCACCCCATTTTCTTTATATCCAACCCTTCATGCCGTTCATTTGTACTATCATTCCTATTTCTTTAATAACTTATACGATGTTTTTGAAAGTTAAACATTGATATGATAGAAAAATAGTTTTTATTATGTGATAGCCAATTTGAGAGTATTAATCCAATGCCAGTTATATAATTAAGACATTATTTCATTTGTGGAACATAATCATAAACTCTAAAAGTGTTAAGAAAGAAATTACTAGCAGGGCTGAGGATTTAGCTCAGTGGTCCCAGGATCTGTCTTGTAGCACAATGTCCCAAGTTCGATCCCCAGTACCACATACCACAATGTTGAGCATGGTGACTCACACCCACCAGCGATCAGTACCCCACACCACAGTGCCAGCTGGGTGGCTCACGCCTGTAATCCCAGCACTCGGGAGGCAGAGGCAGGAGGATTGCTGTGATGTGAGTTTGAAGCTGAACACAGAGCTAGCCTAAACTACAAAGCGAGACCCTGTCTCACAAAAAAAAAAAAAAAGAAAGAAAGAAAAAGAAAAAGAAAGAAATTACTAGAAATAGCAGAGAATTATAGCTATAACCATATATACCTACTATTTCACTAGTTGAAATGTCTCTAATGAAAGAACTTTGGCAAATGAAGGTCAAAATCTAGAGCTAAGCCTAAAAGGATTCAGTAGTTCAGTTCAAAAAGCTCAAAAATTGAAAAATGCATTACAAAGTCTTCAAATTGCAGTCAGTTATCTGCCTAGGCCTTTTATCTGTGTCCAGAGAACAGCAGAGCCTCGTTCAGTGAAGCTGCTTCAATTCCTGCTAAGAACCACAGGTGCAAAAACACTTGAATATATGGAAAATTGTTGGGTTCAAATGTGGGACAGGCAGTTGGTATGAAAATAAGGGAAAGTTTAAAAGTTCATACTGTAAACCAATTTTCCTTCTCCTATTAAAAACTAGTGGGATAGAAAACTGTTTCTAAAGAAATCTCTTTGAAATCACAGCAAGAGATTGCAAACACGGCGTCCAGCGGTGGCTCACTCTGTCTTCTGTTCTTAGCTGAATGCTGGCTTCTGTGGGATTAAGGACAAAGACACACCATAATGGGCTACTCAGTATGAACCTCGTGATTAGTGGTATTTTGGGCACTGGAATCTAAAGAATCATTTTTAAAATGTAAGCAATCATAGAGGAAATATAAAGGACTTTTCACTCCTTTTTCTCTACCTTTACCTTACAATAATAATATAGATATTGCTAATAAGGAATAAAGTAGAATATTACTGATGCTAATTATTTATGGATAATTTGGACACAAGCTCAGATTATTCTACAGTGATCTTTGGTGGTTCTGAGACTTAGTGCAGTAGACAGTGTGTGGACGGGTGTATCATGTGGGAAAACATTGGTGAATGAGCCCCACGTGTGTATATGTGTGTCTGTGTATGTGCACATGCCTGTGTGTGCGATTTGGAGTTTAGTTTAGTTTTAAACATTGTATTTCCATACCTAAAAGTCATATAGTTTAAAAAGACATTGAACTAAAGGTGCTTAGAATGGCTATATGGTTCTCCGATTCAAAATCACGGTCTCTTTGTGTATATACATTTCAGATTAGAGAAATACTAACATGGAAGATGCATGAATAGGAATTGTGCTGAAGGTGCAATTAGGTTCATGGTTATCAACGGAGAGGTGACTACACTTCCTAATTAGATAAGTTTAGTTTTAAAAGTAATCAGAGGTCTGGCTAATGCCGCACAAAATGGATGCCTGGGCTTCTGTATCCAGATCTGAATTCTAGTCTAAGCTCCGAAGAGATGGTAGAGAAGAATGGAAAGTTATCATCAGAAATGTCTGTATTACAGACGTGTAAACACCACCAGATTAGTGTCACTGCCACAGGCTGCCACTTGCCAACCTCATTGTGCAGAATCCAAAGTGCACTTGAGTCATCGGGCTCAGCTTGAAAGGACAGTTAATGTGTAATCTATTCCACATTAATTCTCTTTCTTCATTTTTCCCCTGTCCATGTTTTTGGCTTAGATTCTCTGATATCCTCATATTCACTCCACTTCCAGGGGTTATTTTACCTGAAAGATGATGAACAGGTTGTGTCTTCATCCAAACTGTGAATGAAGCCATTGAGCAGGACAGGGACAAACGTCTGGCTCTGCAGTATGCTGCCCCAGAGATTCAACCCAAAGCCCGGAAGTGTGGATTGGAGCCAGCCCTTGATCAGTGACGGCAGCATAGACATCTGGTGTGTGTGTGTGTGTGTGTGTGTGTGTGTGTGTGTGTGTGTGTGGTCTGACCTGTGGACCTTGTGTGTGCTGAGCAAGTGGCCACCTTGGGGCTGCACTGGCCCCAGTAAGCCAGTCCTCCCTGCTCTGTGCACCCTGGCACGGTGGAGAGGGCTCATGCCCGGGCAGTCAGTGAGCATGCCACTTAATGAGAGGTGGGAGGTCAAGATCAGACTGCATTATTTTTCTTTTCCTAAAATTTATTTTAATAGATATCCATGAGTTCTGGGGTTCAAAGTGATGACACGGTCCATTGATGTATTAGATTGAGCTGCCCACGTCGTCTGTCACCTCGGGTAGTCAGCACACATTACTCTCACCCAGGGGGAGTTCTGTGCCCTTTGACAGCCAACCCAAGATCAATGATTTTTCATACAGTATTTTTCTCCCTAACACAAATCAAGTTCTTTTAAAATTCAAAGTTTCCACATATTAAATAAATTTTTCCTTTTTATTAGTATATAAAGCAGATGATTATGCCTATCTTCAGGCAAGTTTGACTCTCCACTTTCCAGTATTTCTTTCTGTCACAGCCTCACCAGGAATGAGGTCTCCGGGCAAGTCCTGCATTAGCATTTACTATTTCCCAGGACCACAGCGTGACGACGATGTGAATGTGAATGATCACTGAATTTATACTTCTGTAATTATAAAGTAAGTTTTCTTCTTGATTTTCCCCTGAGGATATGTTGCTTAGAAAGTGAAAACTGCTTTGAAGCTACTGGCTGATAAACAAAATTAATAACTAAATATTCACTGGTAGACAACTTTCAGACTATTGTAATACAGGAAATACAAAAAAAATCTTAATCTATAAGTTTAATTGCAAATAGTGCTATGCTAAGCTACAAGCTTTTTTTTATGAGTTAGTCTCTTTTACGAACTAGGGGCGAAGAAGAATTTAGATTTAAGAATGTTTTCCCTGTCATCTAATTGGTGTAGTACCACAGCAGGAGCAAGGAAGCTCTCATGGGGTTTGAAGATCAGATCTGTCATCTGCAATGTAGTAGTGAGAGCAGATGAGGTCATCTGTTTAGTGTCCATTTTCTCAGGTGTGAAATGAGGTGGGCGCTTCTTCATTGGGTGGTCAGAAGTAAATAAATACATGATATTCACAAAAAGTAAAGAACATTTTCCACTTTCTGATATTCCATTAGTGGGCAAGATGAAGTTTCTTTTCACTCATAGAATCAGAAAGAGTGGAAGGAAAGTCCTTCACATGAAATCTGTTCTCCTTGTATGGATGGAGTTTATTTCAATTACACGTTTCACATGGTAAACGTCCTGAGACACACCTGACAGACACTTGGTAGCTAGAAGGCTGTATTTTAAACTGTTACAACTATTACATTCCATTTTTTGTGGTAGTGGTGATAAACCCAGGGCCATCACACTGAGCCACACCCCACTTTATTTGTATATGTGCACTTATTTATTTCAATTAGGAGTAATTCTTGTTTTGTTTACAATGACTACAGAAGTTGCTGATGCTGAATTTGCTCCGGTGGGTGCGCAGGCTCCTCCCAGCCCATTTCCGGCCTTGTGAACGGTATAGCTGCCGCTTCCGCTTTTTGAACGTCCTACTTGCTGCCAAGCACCTCATTGGCACCCGCTGCCCCCGCTCCGCCTGAGATCGAGAGCCTGTGCAATGCGCACACTTACCGCTGGCCCTGGCCAGAAAAAATTGTCCACTCTTGTTCTTTTTGATTCAAAACAGTAAAGCTGTGTGAGAAAAGGTGCAGACATTTTAAAAATTTCTCTGAAAACATATCAAGGACGAGTTACAAACAATGTTGACGTGATCTGTGGAATTCTGGACTCTACTGGAACAGTGGTGACGGCGATGAAATCAGTCCCAAACATACATCTTTTAATCTCTATTTCGGTCATCTATTGCTAATTTTATGGTGATATTGATGAGCTCTGTTCTCTAAAATCCAGAAATGCTGACCAGAAGAGGCCAAGGCAGTGAGAGGGCAACGCGGGAGGGGACTGAGCCCAGACAGGCAGACAGCCCTGGACAGATAGCTCTGCACACACAGGAGCAGGCCGGCCTCTGACCAGGGCCTCCTGCGACCAGTCCTAGCGGACCAGCTACCCCCACTCATCGCTGTCAGCGCTGCACCCTGCTCCGTCCGGGGTATACACCTCACAGCCCGGCTCTGCCATGTCCGGCGTGTCTCTGGGCCCTGCGTCCTCATGAGCTTGCCCACAACCCAGGCCCGGGAAACTAGAAAGTAACTTTAAAGAAACAAGAGCTGCAATTTTAAATCTGGAGAATCATATCACCATTCATGTGGATAAAATCCAAACATCTTCTCTGGTTCAATCTCACAAAATGTCATCAAAGCATGTAACAAAATTGATGAAAGCCCAAGAAGAGATAATTCGGTAAACAAAGGGGTTAAACATGTTCCTACCACGTAAAAAAACTTCCACAAGTGTAAATGGGTTTCTCAGCAGAAATTTTGCAAGTCTAGAAAAAGTGGGGAGATACATTCAAAGCCCTGAAATAAAAAAGTGCCAAGCAAGAATATTTGAACTGGAAAAGCCGTGATACAGAAAGGAAAAGAGACGAAGACATTCCAAGACGCACAAAGGTGAGGGAGATCATCGCTCTGAGAACTGTCTTACAAGAAAGGCCCAACGGAGGGCTTCAAGCTACAAAGAACGGCCGCCGGTGAGTAACACGAAGACGTAAATGTACAAAGCCCATGTCAAAAGGAGGATTACAGTCAAGTCTGGAACATTCCCATAGTGAACGGGCGGTATGTAGATCTCTAGTAGAAGTATTGTAAATAAAAAAAGTGTTTAAAACAACTATTGAAACAGTTTGTTAATGAAATATAAAAAATGTAAAAAATATAAAAACATGTAATTAGTGACACCAGAAACACAGTATGGGGTGAAGAAAAGTGTGGAGTGTATGTTTGTGGTCAGTGTTTCATTGATACCGCTTAAAACAGACTGTTACAAACTTAAAATATTTGATGTAAGCCTGAAGGTAACTACAGAGTGAAACCCTGTAGTCAACACTCAAAATATAAAGAGAGCAGAATCCATGCAGGACACTACAGAAAACCACAGACATCACAGAAGACAACTGTGATGAGAAAGGAAAGAGGAGGCAGGACTGTTTCTGCATCCTCTGCTCTGCTGGGCTGACGCACGTTTTTACGCCTGTAGTTACGTAACGTGAAGTCCTGGACTGTGGTGCTTCCCACTTCACTCTTGTTTTTCAGGACTGGCATTGCTTTTCTAGGTCTCTTCTAGCTCCAGACAAATGGAGGAGCATTTTCTCTGTGAGGAAGCTGCTGCTATTTTGACTGGGATTGCATTAAACCTATAGTCAACTTGGTGTTATAGTCATTTTGACGGTGTTGTCCCTGCTACCGAGGGACACAGGACATCACCTTCTTTGTGGTATTCTTCTTTTTCCTTTTTCAGAGTGCGATAGTCTTCCTCTTGGAGGACTTTCTCTTCCTTTGTTAATTCCTAAGTAATTTTTCTTGATGCTATTATGAATGGTATTACTTTTTCTAATTTATTTTTGGTGGTTTTATTGTTGGTGTGCATGAGCATTACTGATTTTTGTACGCAGTGTCCTTTTACCTTGCTGAATCTATTAGTTCTAGGATTCTTGTGGTGGATATTCTAGGTCTTCTAAGGAAAAGATTATGTCATATGCAACTAAGAATGATTGACTTTTTCCAATAAATATCTTTATTTTTTTCTCTTGCCTGATTGTCCTAGTTAAAGTTTTGTGTACTGTACTTAATAATAGTCATGGAAGTAGACATTCGATCTTTGACAAAAGTATCAAAAACATATACTAGAGGAAAGACAACCTCTTTAACAAATGGAGACCTGGTCTCTCACCATGTACTAAACTAAAATCAAAATGGATCAATGATATATTTAAACAGAAACACAATATGCTAGAAGATAACATAGGTAAAACTCTTAAAGATGGAGATAAATGAAGACTTTCTAGACAGAATCACAACTGCACAAATGGTAACATCAAAAGCAAACAGATAATATGTCAAATTAAAAACTTCTAAAGCAGAGAAAACAACCAGCAGAGTGAGCGGGCAGTCTACAGAGTGGAAAAATTTTCTACCAGCTACTGCTGAAACAGAGGACTAATCCCTACATTTATTGAAAGAACTCAAAAATTATAAGCCTCTCAAGAAAGAACTAATCAACAAATGTGCAACTGAAATGAACAAATGTTTCTCAGATAATAAATATATGAAAAAATTACTTTCTTAGGCCACCAGAGAAATGCACATTAAACCAACACATAGATCCCATTTTATTCCAGAAAGAATGGCTGTCATTAAGAAATCAAATAATAATAAATGCCGGTGAGGATGCAGGGAAAAGGAACTCCTTCCGCACTGTGAGTGGCCATGTAATCCAGTACAATGACTATGGAAATAAGGTTGAAGATCCCTCCAAAATCTCAAGTCAGAAGTTCCACCTGATGTGGCTATTCCCCTTGTGAGAATCTTCCTGAGAGAGTTAGGACACCATGTGACAGTGATGTATGAATGCCCTGTTACAGCAGCGTGATCCATAAGAGCTAGGTCTGGAACCATCCTCTGTGTCCACCAGCGGGTGAGGGGACAGAGAATGTAGTATTCACGCACAACTAAGTACTGCTCTGTCATAGAGAGAGAGAAGCTTGAGGCATTTGCTGGAAAATGGCAGCACTTTGAGACCATCTGAACAAGGGAAGTAAATCAGACACAAGCTTTAAAAGATACAGTTTCTCTTCTATGAGTAATCCATGTCATAAATAAAAATCAAAGTAAAAGATAGATAATAAAAAATAGGGATACAGATCCTTTTCAAATGGGACAGGGCCCAAGAGATGGTAAGGGGGAATAAATCTCCACAAGCATTGTAATCGTGAGTTACCGGAAAGATGTACCAGTAAGAATTAAAGAATAGGTTACAATACAACCAGCAAGAAATGACATATCCGCTAAGCCAGAAAACAAGTAACAAAAATGACCGCACCGTCCACAGGCTGCAGGTAGACAGTGGTGATGCTGAGGACCTGGAGGGGGACACTCAGGGGAATCGTCCACTCAGGAAATCTCCTGAGTAGGAGAGTGGCATCGAGGAGCTTTCAGAAGAGGAAGGAGAGTATCAACAATCAAGGCAGCAGTTCTTGTTCGGAAATGAAAGAAATCTTGAAGAAATGAACAGAGCACAGAGAGGCCCAGCCAGACAGAAAAAGCCAGACTCGTCTAGTGGCGATGTCATATCACAATACAGAATAGGTTCAATAAAGCCAGAAGCAGGCAGTCTTAGACTAGATTTTACTTCTGAAAAGGTTGAGATTGACTGAGCCACAAGCGAGTCTTAGGGGCTGTGAACTCTCCCAAAGGACAAGGACACTAGACAGCCAGATTCCTGATGTTCTACAAAAGAGGGCTCTGAAAGGAGAGTTCATCCTCCTTTCCTGTGAGCTGAAGATGTCAACTTGAGTACAGTATGTATAGTAGGAATAAATGTTTCCGATAAACTAGACATGTTTCAGAACTTTTTGGTGAAGACGTTACGAAAATTGTTGGTGTTCCTGGTGAATTACACGCATGAAGAAAAGGTTAGTTAAGGGTACTTTGAGAGGTTCAGAACATATCATACGTATTTCCATGGATTCTTATCGGAAAAATAATCTTGACTTACAACCAACTTTAGTTACAACCAGTGCTTGAGAATGAATTGTGTTTGTAAACTGGTGTCCATTGTACCACTTCATATTTACATATTTTTATCCTATAGATACAGTGTTTCCATCCTCCTCTTGGAAGGGTGTCATGCACACACAGTTGTGTATTCTATAAATTGTATTTCACTTTCTAGTGGTGGATTGACTTATAGAGTTGATCTCTTTTATTATTCAAGTTGTGTTTTCACATTTGCCTGACAAAATGCACCCTACGCATGGTGGTAACTGGGCTGCAACTTTGGCATAACAGATCCTGGACAGGAAATGACTCTCTTAGCCTATTCATGAGTCCACTTTGCTCAGAGAGAGTCAGTAAGCAGACCAGGAAGTGAGGAACTTTCAAGATCTGCCTCCCGAAGACATGTTACAGACTAGACTGGGATTGAAGTAGGTGCTCTGCATGGTTTGCTGGAACCCATGTGGGTAACATGTAGTAGGGTTAATGGATGTCTAATCTAAAACACAAGACTAATGACTGTTATGTCAAACTGCTCTGGGGGCCCCAATGTGCAGAAATCACGCAGCTATCCTTCGTGCAGGTAATCTGCTTTCTTACTTCCCGTGCATCTGTCTGTATGGAAGAGTTCTTATTTGTATCTCTAATCTTGGTTCCTTCCTTAAGCCATAGTCTCCTTTCAGAATTTGCAGCGATTTTCTAATTTTCTGATCCATTTCAAACTGACACACCTAAAACCAATTTCCAGAATTATTGACCCCTAAACTTCGGCTTTGCTCCGTACCTTGTTGTTTTCTTGCTTATGTTGCCGTCTCTGCACTTCCTCTTTGCTGCACGGGGGGGGTGACCGGCAGCTGGAACCCACCACCTGTCCTGCAGCGGGCACACTGTGCCCAGGCCTGAGTTTGCATGTGCTTGTGCTTGCTACTCCCATCCATGCAACCACGATGTTTTCATGTCTTAGTTTGAAGCAAATCCGGCTTCCATCTGCTTTGTTTTATCCCCAGCAGCTTCCATGGAACGATGGCAGCGTAGTCTGCTCTCCGCTTTCAGCACACACCCTTTGTCACCTAATAAAGCAAATGTGTAGTAGCTGCTTTAGGAGCACTGTGGACCTGTTCTGCTTCTGCCTGCCTCAAGTGGTAATTCAAGAGCCTACAATTTATTTGCAGAAGTGGGATCCAACAGTGAAAAATTAATAAATAAAAATAAGCTGTAGAAAAGTTGCCAACAATCTGACATTCAAAAGTATATTTTATGTATAAAATCACTACTAAACATGGAAAACCCACTTATGGAGTCTATGTGCTTCTTGCCTCAAAATGCTTACAGATCTGAGGCTGTAAAGTAACTCCTGAGATGCGTCTTCTATCTCTAAATTCCTGAGAAAAGCTCCTCCAGCAATGTACTAAGGTCAACGCTATCTTGTCCGACTGCAAATGAAGAAGCTTGTGCCGCCCCGGGAGACCCGGAGACGGAGCCTGGAGCCACGCTGTCCGAGCTGCTGTGTCTGTGTCTCCCTGACCACTTGTCCGACCTTTGGGAACATCCGCAGCCTCTCTTGTCCTGTGTTTTAATGTATATCAGCACCATCCCAAAGTACACTGGAGACAAAAATAATGTCCTACAGAGCCGAGGATTTTGGCACTTTAAAGTCAATCTTTAAAAATTGTGAAATAAACTAGTAGAATAGTTTACATAAACGTTTACTCTTTCTAGACTATGTAAATATAGTCTAGAGGCCCTATAATATTCATTTAAAATATTGTATTTATGATGAAAAATGTGATATAGAAACCTTCATTAATCATCAGTCATGATAGCTATTAGGATCAAATATTTACAAACATTAAGTATAAAAATAAGGTCTCATACCTCATATTACTGTCAAAATTTTATAAAAAATACCATATTTTTCACTATGGTATTAGTTTTCATTTTTCATATGGAGTTGAACTATCATCTAGAAACAAATTTTTAAATTACTTCTTGTAGGAGACGTATTTTTGAGGAATTTTACCCTGGCGTGGCAGCTTAATTTTCTGAAACAACAGCTAAATAAAACAAAAGAGAGAAAAATCTTGTTGTGCAGAGAAGAGAGAGGGTGGCCGGGGGAAGTGAGACCGGCTTGGTCTGACCCTTTCGTCAACCTTGTGCGAGGAGAGAGACAGCTTTATCATTTCTAACTGCCAGCTCCAGGCTTCATGTGAGTTGGATATTTTTCAGATTAAATCAAAGGCAAAAATTGGGTCATAAATTCTATGGAGTTTTGTTCTGGGAAATGTACTGGGAAACAAAGTGATACGCAGCGGTGTCTGTGCCTCTGGGGGCTGGCAGAAGCAAACAACAAGGTCTAAATACGAAATTAAAATTGATACAATCAAGTTACGAAGTGATTTTAGTCTCAAGATCCCATTCAAACTTGTACCGCTGGTTTAAAAGTTACCAATAGCAACATTTCTGCAGCTCCCATTTGTCCAAGACACTGACGGTTCTCTCCTTGGGCTCAGCACAGCCCGAGGGATTCTTCAGAACTTTCTAATTTTACAGATAAAATGAGATAAGATGAGAAGGCAGCCAGGTCACCAGGAGGCAAGGCCTCCAAACCAGGGGCTGGCTGGCTTAAAGAAAATAAAAGTGTCATATAAAACAGCAAGCCCCTCATGGAACAGCATAAGGAAAAAGTGTACAGCTCTGAAAGATACTTGAAGCAAGAGTTCTCATAGAGTCTCACTTTGATTTGAAAATCATAGCCAGGAGCAGAGATTCACTTTGCCTTGGCAGGTAGGAAGTGTCTCACCGGCTTTTATTTTTCTCAAACTATGTACAAGGAAAATATTGATAACAGGAGACTCTTTGTATTCCCCCCACCCTGTAGCTCGGCCTTTACTCCTCCTCTTCCTCTCCACTCATCTTCTCTTGAGTAGAAAGCCATGGAAATTGGCTGGAAACAAGCGAAGAGTAGGTTCTCCCTGATGAGGATTAACTATACTGCTTTGAGCATCCAGTGCGGCGTAGATATTTGACCTCTGTGGGTTGTGAACCAAATATTTGTGCACTGAGTGATGATTCCCGCAGGGCTGAGTTTTACACAACATTTGATATCAGAGCAATAGCAGTTCAGTAGAAAACAAAGGTTGATGTCATATATAATTCTGAAAATATTCTAGGCACCCCGACCATAATTTATAAATTACTTAAGTGGTTTATCGCAGAACACGGCAGCTATTTTCTTCAGTAAGGCGATTTGAGGCTCTGCATCAATGATGAGTTTCTTGATTACTATTTTGTTGAAAGGACACCATTCATTTTATCATGCAAATGCAACTCTTTAAATAATCAGATATAATCAGCAATTCAAGTCAAGCGTGACATTACCAAGAGGGGCCTGGGAGAAACAAGGGCGCTGGAAAGTTAGAGAAGAGACGCTTTAACCTCGGGTCTGAGGAGCATTTGGGTTTATTCCCTACTGGAAAAATAGGAGTGTCAACAGAAGATGAAGCAGCTCTGTATGAAAATTCTGCTCTTCAAAACAGTGATTCCTGTCATCTCGCGGAACAGAGAAAAAGACTCTGATGCACACTTGAGCGTGTTCTGGAATGTGCTTTGGGGAACTTTCTGTATAAGCTGGCAGATCCCTGCCCCTCAGTATGTTTTGGTGGCACCACGCACACAGCAAGGAGAGAAGGGACCCCAGAAACAGGACAGACCCCAGCTGTTCCCAAGGACTGCAGAGCACAGAGTGCAGATGGCTGGGCCTTCACGGTGCTTTCCAGTGGGGCCACACAGGCCCTTGTGCTGTGACTGTCTTTACGTGTTTTGGATTTCCCCTTTGCAAAGGAGAGGTGCACCTAAGCCTCTGGCAGCTGTGTCCCAAACGAACCATAAAGGAACAGGAGAAAGAAGTTTAAAAGTTGTCAGGAAGGTTTGTAAAAAGCATTCTGTTACAATATCCAAAATAAATCGCGGCAACCAGTTGCCGTAGCATGTTTGCCTTGGTCTTGTGACCTGGCTAAGGGTTAAGTCTCTGGACGCTCCTGCCGCCCAGCACGCTGCACATCCCCTCGGCTCTGCCAAGGTGCTGCCACAAAGCCCACCTTGTTCTCACTTCTGCTGAAGGTGTCCCCCGGCGGCCCGCCTCCTCGTTCGCCATTCCCTCCAGCAGCTCCTTTACCCTGCCTTTTTTTACAGACTGGGCTCATCTGTCCTGGAACAGGCCTGTCCCCTTCTCTGTAGAGGCTCCCCGGAGCCCAGCCAGTCCTCAGTGTCCACAGACGTCTTCATTCCTCAGTGTCAGAAACAGAATATGGTCATAACTGCGCTTACTTTTATGATGCAAATGTTCAGAGGCACATTGGATTCTGGTCTCTGGGAGGTGCTGGGTGGTTCTGAGTGTGACCCAGAGTCCATAACATGGAGACGAGGTCTGTGGTATGGACAGGAAACCTGTCATCCCATTCAAGTTCAATTTAGAGGGACAGATGTTTATTTACAGCCTTTAACCTATCTTATTAAAAACACCATATTTAAAAAACTTTACTTTGTAGTATACTACTATATAACCTGAGTAATATATTACATGTTTTGTTTGTATCTACATTTTTAAAAGCTTAACACAGATCAGTTAAATAGAAGGAAAAAGTCACACTAATTTACTTAAGCATTATTTTTTGTGTCTAATTTTTGGATGAAGCAGTAACTGCTGTACAATAACTACAATTACTCACAACCACCTACAAATTATGGGGAAGTCAGCTGTAAAAATTACTTCTCACTGAAAACTTCAGCTTTCATGGAGCTAGATTTTTTTCTTTTACCTTTTAGTCATATTAGTAAAATTAGATAATTTCTTTTCTTTATGGATGGACTGCATATTGTGTTCAAAATGGTTTCTCCAAATTTCTATTTTCTTAGAGCAAACCTTGTGAAAAAGCTTCATATTTGCTTTTCCTCATCATTTATGTAAAATAACTCTTTGTATTGACAGACTTTTGTAAATAATGCAGGCTGTATTTATTATAGAAAAAACAGTTTACAAAGCAATAGACTAAAAGTAAATCTATCTGCGCACAACACCCAAATGGAAAGGATGGCAAGGACAAGCACCTGACTCCAGCAGTGCTGAGACCGTGTCCACACGGACGGCTGTGCCCGAAGGTGTGGTATCCCACACGGGACGCTCTGCATGGAAAGATAGTGAGGATGCTCACGCTCTCCCCAGCATCTTACCTCAAAAAGGGGTCTTGACATGTGGTACAGTTTTCACAAGGGATATGAGATATCAGACATTTGACAATGAAAATATTTTAGTATTTTATAATTAAAAAATATTTGTACATTGTATGGAGCATGTAAAAGTATTCTTACACAATGCACAATGATCTCATCAGGACAGTAAGCATTTCCAAGGCTTCTTCCATTCATCACATTTAGATGTTACCAATTTTCTAGTTATTTTGAAATATAACTGGAGTTATACTTCATCGCTACCAGGCTAAAGAACCAGGGGTGATTCCCCATCCTGTGTTTTTGTGTACCAATATCTATATTTGATAATGAAAATCAAACACTATTTGATGGAGAAGGTGAAGCCAAAACCTTGATTCTTCTAGATATGTGCTGTACCTTGCCTGGGCCAAAGGCTACTGAATTTAAGGGATTTAAATAAATATGATGACAACTTTTTAGTAACTTCTGCAGCGTGCAGAGCTTATTGTGTTGTTACAAGTCCTCACCTGAGCTGTATAATCCTTCATTTTTAGTTTCATCAGATGTTTCAATTGCATTTCTAAAAATAATATTTTCTTTGCACATGCAATTTTGTGCATCATTGCCCCTAATTGCATCTTTAAAATGCATGCTGTGAATATTTAGCCTTAAAGCATACCATGAACATTTTAAATTGGAGCATGCTTTGATTGCTGTGACTTCTTAATTTTCTCCATGAAATGAATATCCCTCATGTATATACTATGAAATGAACAATGCTAAGGGAAGACTATTCCCCAGCTGGCCTGTTCGATTCTAATTCTCATAACTTGCATATTCAACAAAAATGAGGTCATGCTTATCTCTAATCCCTAGGCAATTTCTAGACAGCAGAAACACAAGGGCTATCAATATTCCAGATCCTTCTCTCTCTGGATGGCAAGACGGAGATTTTTCTGTATTCTATAATAAAGATTATTTTAAGCATTATTTATAAAGGATGCAGTTCCATAATTAATAATCTATATAGTTCATACAGTAATGTTTTCCTGATTCATTGCTCCTGAATTTCAAAAGCAGATAAAATGGAATTTATTTATCCATTCAAAAGGTATTTATCACATGCTTTCTAAATAATAGTTACTACGCTAAAATGCTTATAACTTCCTATTTGTGGAGGTCTTGTGGAAATAACTAATAAATCAAATGATCACGCATGAGGGCTGTTGTACAATCCAAGGCTGCATCATTAGACATCTGTGAACGGTATCACGGAAATGGGGCCGTGAAGGAGTAGATCACGGTGGAAGGCATGTATGCACGACCCCCGCCCCCCGGGCATATACTCTTCCTAGTGGACCGGAGGAGCCCTGGGCTGGGTAAATTGGTGGATGACTGACATCCAGGTCGGAAACCGCGGAAGATCCACCCCGAATGTGGTACCACCAACCAATGGGCGTGCAGCCTGGCAGAATGAAAAAGGGAAAGAAGGAAGTCCGCCTTTCTTCTTCTGAAATGCCCTGGTCCTTGGCCTTGTCTTCGGATTTTCTCTCCAGTTCCCGCTGGCGTCCGGTGCAGCACAGACTCCAGCCTCCTGACAGAGGCTCTTTGGGTTTCCGATGCGGACTCACACTGGACTCTGACCTTCAGTTGATGTTTCAGCGTTGCAGTTGCGGACGGTCATCGAAACCCTCCCCGGCCACGCTGCCTTGGTGAGACTAAGCAGTGAGTCCTCCGCATGCACTGCTCAATCTGTTGCTCTAGTGAGCCTGGCTGACAGAACACCCATGCCCACATCGCGCCCGTTACTGGCGCTGCTACTGTGCTATGTTTGCGGGATTGAGTACGAACGACAGACGCTGTCGGGCCTAGGATCTGAAAATCTTTGCAATGCCCCTTTTATGGAAAGACTTCTGGCCCCTGACAGGAGGGGCCGTTTGTACAAAGAATTCAGGGGAGGATTGCTATGCAGAGGGAATTTGAGGGTAACACTACCGAAGTGTAACACGACAGATCGTGGCGCACTAGCGGAACTGAAAGCCGTGGAGCGGGCAGTGGTGCGAGGGGACAGAGGGCGCGAGGTGAGCTCGGGCTTTAGGGCTGCAGTGAGCAGCGCGGAACGGTGATTCTCATCCCTGCAGCTATCGGAGGGCTTTGAGATATTAGTGGAAATGATCAGACTTATATTGTTCAGAGGACTGACAGCTAATCCTCGTAGACGTGTATGCATATAGTTTAAATTGTTTTCTGCATCCATCTATTTAGCATTTATAAAATCGATATAATTATTGTACAGATTTACAAAGAAAAGCTGTGTACACCACTCAGCATGGTCTACCTGGAAATGGTGGCAGGAACTGAATCCAGACCATGCTGACCCAGAGTCTGTTTCTCCCCAGCTGGGTGACTGTCATGATTTTCCTGAGGTTTTCAGAATGGGTCGTGTGATGTGTGTGCATGCATATGCGTGAGCGTTCATATGTATGAGTGTGTGTTTACAGAAGTGGGACATGGGTTCTGTAGGACACCGCGCACATGGTGAAGGCGAGGTGGATGACAGCAGCCCTGCTGTGGAGCTGAACGTCAGCACGGAGGACTGGCGGTGTCAGATGGAGAAGCACACGAGAAGGAGGTAGTCACACTCCGTGTTGACAGCAGCGGAGCTGGAGGGCGTCAGAGTGTGGCCCAGATTTCAGCCTGGAATCCATCCCCACAGACACCTTGAATAATAACGTGCTGCTTTTCAAGGGCCACAAACGGTGCTGCTGACCTCTAAGTGTGACTCCATTTTACTCTGTAATTCCAGTTTTCTAGAAGGGTAAAATGGATATGACTACATATGGTGGAAAGCTATTTTCTTCTGAGCATTCTCTTTCTTTTACTTTACAGTCTGCAAATGAATCTGATAATAATAAAGAAAAAAAGGAAAGAAAGATTATGTATGTAGGGGTGGGAAGGTTGCAGGGCAGGGGGGACGGGGAAAATGAGAATCAAGTCGTGTCATATTCTGGTACAAACTCTCAATGTTGAATGCGATGATGATGTATATTCCTAATGTGCCAATAAAGATTTTTTTTTAAAAAAAAAGCCTGTTTGATTAATATACTTTATTTGTAGAACAAAACTTTTCAGAAGAGGGGAAGCTGGAGCGAAGTGGCAGAATAGAACGCTGCCGCTGCCACGCTCTGCAGGGGACACAGTGGGACAGCTGACCACTCACAGAACACGCCTTCACAAGGACGGAAGCGGGCACTTCAGGGAACACGCAACTGCTTATAGTGTAAATAACAAGAAACAAACATGAGTATCCAAACGATGTGCAGCCAGGGTGTGGAAGAGACATCTTCACTTTGAACACAGCCTGCAAAGGCTAAGATAGGAGATCAACCTGAGTGCCCATCCACAGGTGGAAGGGGCAGTTCCACACACTGACACGTGTGTGCGGCGGGCACAGAAGAGCCAGGGATGCCCCACAACAGGGACACAGGCCAGGGTCGCACACAGCAGTGATGCATGATCCTCAGTACACGTGCATGTGCTGCACTTGTGATTAGACCTCACAACGACGCTCGGGGAAGAGGACTTCCAGAAGTAGTTCACAAAGTGGCAAGCATGATGTAATGTGTTTGTTGAAGTTAGGGGGAGTATTTTGAGAGGGATTAATGGCAATTTGTGACTTTTGTTGAAATAAATCTTAAAAATCTAAACATTTGTCATGTTTTGATAACACCTAAATGAATGAACATAAAACAAACACATGTTAATATACTTATTGCTTAATGATTAATAATCAATACACAATAGGCAGAAATATTTAGCTTTTACAGAATAATTATGCTAAGGTGTATATGATACAAATTTATATTTTAGGTAGAAGGTAGCATTGCATTTTTATTTTAATATTCAAGTAGAATTGAGTGTACTAAATGCAATACAGTTGATATTATTCTGTGCACTGAGTTCATTTTTACTGCATATTAAGTTTTTCTGAGAACTCCAAAATCCTGCAAAGTTTGTATACTATAGCAAAGAGCAGTTAAAATGTTATTTTAAAGTCTGTGTTAGGAAGAAATATTTAATTACTGAAATATTTAGTACTGAAAAGGGAACAACAGGACATACATTTAATTTTAGTTCTCAAATAAGTGCTGCATTTTACTATTATTGATTATAAAATTTAGGTTATCAATGAAATAAACATTTTTACATTATTATTTATCCATGTATTCTAATTGCACTGAGTTTTGCTGAGAGAATAAAATTATTATAAAACAATGATGGGAGTGAAAATGGACTTATAAGCAAGGGCACACAGAGGTGCAGAAAGTGGGACTCGTGTGCGCAGCGCTTTTGTGACTTGGCACCTCTGCAAGGCAGGCGGGCAATATCAAGCTGAAGGGGGAAATCGGACATCTAATGTCTTTTAAAAAAGTAAATGTGTTCTTTGAAATTGTACCTCTAAGATCATTATAAGCGATAATCTTACTTTTTACCCTACAAATTTGTGTAACTATGAATGACCAAATTAGAATTTAAAAAATAATACTGAAACATCATTTGGAAAAATTAGAAGATCTTTTGAAAGATTCTGTCCACTTTAAACAAAAGTTTTCATTTGCCTTTTGTGCCAGTCTGAAGCTGCACATGGCGCCGCAATCTACTTTGAAATGTTTGTTGGTAGGGAGATGCGCAGACGCTTCCAGACAGTCACGGGTGACAGAGTCGGGAGGCTGCAGAGGGGACGGGTGGCTTGCTCTCATAAGTCCTGCCTCTGTAAAAGTGGGATGAGTGTCTTCAGATTGATTTTACTACCAAAAATGACGGATGGACTGAGTTTAGAAGTCTTAGGGACATTCAGACTAAACCATTCACACCTCTACTTTCCCTTTCTGTTGCATTTTACAGTTCAGGTTTTCAAGATATATTTATATAAAAATTGAAATATGTACTATTAAATATTAAATATAATATTTGAAATGTATATTTCAATTCAAACTAAAACTTGAAAGAATAAATATTGGGAATAAATTGACATAATAGCTATCTTGGTGAAGTTCTATGAGTGAAATAATAAACCTTTTCATTTTGAAGATAAGATGGTTTATATTTGGTGCTTTATTTCTGAACGTACAGGAGATTGTGTACATGGAGAAGGGCTTGTAGTGAGGGCAAGGATAAGGGGAAAGTGAGAATCAACATGTACAGGTACAAGTTCTCAGTGTTAAACGGGATCATACCGTATGTAGGCTAAATCGTACCCTACAAATTTGTATAACTATGAATGACCAAATTAGAATTTAAAAAATAATACTGAGATATTTGGAAAAATTAGAAAATCTTTTAAAAGATTCTGTTCACTGTAAGTATATAAAAGTTTTCATTTGCCTCTTGTGCCTGCATGTCAGATGAGGCATGTAGCTCAGCGGTAGAACGCCACTGGGTTCCACGCTCAGCATTACCTTAAAAGAGTGGATCAGTTAGGATTGAAAAAAGGAGAAGATTGCGATAATTTTTAGAAGTGAAAACACTCCCTGCTGTACAATATCACTTTCGTTTTTCTCTTATGTGTTTATAGGACAATTAAAGTCTCACTTTTGATATCTCATTTTGTATATGAATTATTTCTAATGGAGATTAGTCTTATTCTCAGTATTTTACTGAATGGTAAAACTTTGTCTTCTCAGTTCTTGAATTACTGCAATCCTGTGAAATACTCTAAAAAATTATTGTATGTACTTACAGAGAGGGGATATTTAAATCATTTTTTGAAAACATGCTATAGGCTCTTATAGCCTACTTTTATACATATGATAAACTGCTTTTTAAAATAAATTGAAATGTCACAGCATATAATTTGGTTTGAAGCAGGATTTGTATAGGACTGCTGTGGCTGTGAGCCTATTGAATTTCAATTTAGTCTTGAAGATTTAAGATTCTCAAAAGAATGATTTTTTCCAATGCTTTTATCAAATGTGGGCAGCATTTTGATTCTGTCCTGAGAAGTTATAGCCGTGGTGACCTGAATAGAAAGCTCTCCCGTCACAGGTTACATATTCTTCAACTTTCTTTGGAAGGTAAAGCAAAACCCACATCGGCCACTGTCTGTCAGAGAAATTCTGCCTTGTCCTTTTTGATCCTGGTGCACAAAGTAAACACGTTGGGAGCAGCCTGGCTCCTGCTTCACTGGCTGCAGCCTTACCTGCAGCCCCAGCAGAGACTTCTCATGCTAATTATTTGTCTCCTCTTTATTATCAAGGCTGTCAAGAAGCCAGTCAACCTCAACTGTGGAGAGAAGCAACGTGTGTTATCCCCTCCCACCCAACTAGCCTCCCTGGTCCAGTTCTCCCAGAAAGGCTGTTAGTCACTTGTGTCTTTTCTATAAAAATGCTCCTCTCTGCTTCTTAGCTTCCTTCTCAAGTTTTTTTCCTTGAACTTTAACACTTGCTCCTGATGTTTCTATTGTGTGGCTGCATTTGGCTACAATTTTGTAAGTTTGTTTTACATTTTGGCTCCTAATATTATAAATGAAGAAATCAAGCTTAGCTGTGTTTACTACTTATACTTATTAACTTCAGTGTAAAACTCTGATTAACCACTTAGCAGTTCATGCCAAGTGTCCCCTAGGCTGTGTGGCTGTTCACATACTGAGTGTCCTCATTGTCCCCAGACAAATGTCATTCCAATCAGTTGATTCTTGTATTGAATACATTTGATGAAATTATCACTTATGTTTCTTGTTAAGCCATCCTAAAACATTAAGGAAAACATGCAATTTTTAGCCAGACTGAATTTAAATAATTGGACTGCTCAGTGCTTTAACTCAAAGATGTAAATTTTTGAGTATGGTGGTATCAAAGTGCTTATTGTGAATACTAGCCTAAGAGATGGCAGAGTCTGATAACTCAGGCTCTATTTCAGAGCCAATTGAAAAAACATTTTTCATCCCTTTTATTCAGTACATTTCTTTGTGTTTCCAAAGACAAATACTCACATATGTTTTGGGGGCACTGAGTGTAGTCCTGATCTGCTGTTGTGATAGAAGATGACTTTGGTTTGCTTAAGCTTTGCCTCACACACTATAACACTCTCTGTGTGTGCACGCACACACACCCCTCACCCCCCACAGAGAAGCTGGCTTTCTCTATTTGAAGTTTTTGTATCCATACATTTAAATAGCTGCAGATAAAAAGAAAAGTTTTTGGAAGAAAAGATGCTTTGTGAATTGAAGTCACAAAGAACTTTTGTCATCATTCCATAAACAAATAGTCTAACAGTTCTTCACATAACATTTATGGTGTATCCAGATTCACAAGTAAGTTAGAATGATTTAAAGTGTTTGATGGCTTGTGTAGTTTACATGCAATTGCTGAACCATGTTACATTAGGGATCCTAGTGTCAGCAGATCTGGGGCTGGGCCAGTCCTGGACCCACCCAGCACGGGTTCCAATGTAACAACTATGAGCATAGGGTGAACTTTAGATCATCAGCTCTCATGAGGATTATGCTATAACACTTAGATATTGCCACAGACAATCTTGAACAACATGATCAGATTTTTGATTTCAAAATAGATCTATGATCAAACACAGAGGGACAGTTTCCAGGGATGTGTGGGAAGAGGTTGAAACAGACACTCTAACGCTACAGGCATATTTTAAAATAGAGCAATTAAACAAGAATGGTGCAAAGGGAGCTGGATGTTTGTGAACTCATGGGTGGGCCTTGGGATTGACAGGATGGGGTGGGTCTGACCTGTGCAGGGTGAATAGGGGGAAAGCTGCTTTGCTTTTTATAAGCAATTTAAGGCCTCTACTGAACTCTGGTGTTGTAAGCTGGCTGGAAGTTTAGAGAAACGATGGGGTGGGGTCAGAAGAAACACTTGCATGCAAAAAGTCAAGAATAACGAGGAGGAGAGAGGAAGCAAAGTTAGTTTTCTTCCTTCTTTTTTTTTTTTTTTGCAGTACTAGGGATTGGACTCCAGCTTTTGTGCTTACAAGGTAGGCACGGTAGCGGTTGAGCTAAATCCTTGGCCCCAGGTCAGCTTTCTTGATTTCCTGCTTCACATCAGAGCTTCACTCACACTTTAGATGTCCTTGTGCCTCACACATGACCTGTGTGGCTACAGCACTGCCTGTACTTTTTCAGTGGAGCTGTCTGAGACCTTTGTCTGGTTTGGTCCAGTTATGGAGCCATAGAGCCAGTATTCAGCTGCAGTAACATTAGCATCATGCCCAACTTTATTGTGCAAAAGCTGTGGCGATGTTGGTATATATACATTATTTGAAGGTGGGGATGTGTGAAGTCATACATATTAGCAATATTCAGAATGAAGGAAAAAGAAGGCATAGGAATACTAGGATTAACAGTGACTGAGAATAATTGATAAAATGACTTGGAAGGTGAGGAAAAGAAAATTATAGTAGAGTCAAAGTCAAGAAAGGAAAACATTCAAAGAAGAATGACATTTGGTATCAAGTTATGCAGCAAGAACAGGACAAGAGAGTGTCTGCTGGGCTAAATTCAGGCCCAATTTCTGCGTCTGCTGGGACAGAATTCCAGTTATCCACGATAGCTGTACCTAGATGAGATGAAGTGGATGAGAAAGGCATAACAATACTATAGATGAATCTTTATGGAAAGTTGGCCAGAAAGAGAAAGGCTGAAATGGCTAGAAGGGGTCAGAGGCCTAAAGGGATTTTCTGGGAGTAGCTATTTTACAAAGACGGGAAACCAGAGCTTCCATGGAGTGAGAAAGAGAAAAGATGTTGAGGAAAGAGAGTACATAACACACCAGTGTTTTAGGGACGAAGAGAAGGGAGGGTCAGGAAACTGAACCTAAGTTGAATGACAGGGGATTCATTTCAGAACACGTTTTGAAATACTGAGCTAAGGGTGTGAGTAAGACAATAGATATAAACATGCGTGGGTTGGGGGAGCCCCGGCGGTCCTTCCTCTGGCTTCTATTTCCGTCATGATTCAGAGGCAAGGTGATCTTCTGAGAGCAAAGTGATGCAAGTGATATATGGCACTCTGAGAACACTCTTGGTCTGGAGCCACTCTTCTGAGAAAAAGGAAAACCCCACTGGACTAGAGAAAATAAAAGGTGCCCTTGTAACTGTACCATTTCTCCAACGGTACTCAGCTTGTGCCAGTGGAAAATTAACACAGGGACATAGTCACTTACGTCGGGCAGACAAAGAACTGGAGTCAGAGGAGTTAACAGGCTAGTTGTCAGCTGGAGTAGAACAGTTGGGCCAGGGTTGGGGGCTCAGGAAATGGCAAATACAGTGTTTGTACATCATTAATTTTGACGCTGAGAGGGGCAATGTACAGGCCAGGCTATCAGATTTGAGAAGACTGAGTTTATCTAACAGTAGAGGGAATTTGTGGAAAATCAAAGACAGATGCATAAAAGGTTCCAGAACACAAAAGCCCAGCTGAAGTCCTGCTCTCCAGTCCCTGAGTACGTCCATTTTCAGGACCATCTGAAGGGGCTTTGGCGGCCGGGAGGCAGTCGTTGGGAGTGTGCCTTGCGCGGCTGCACAGGAAGTGTGGACACAGATGTCCACCCTGCAGACCCGCGGTGGTGGAGAGCTGTGTCCAGCACGTGGAAGCAAGTGCTGAGCGACCCCAAGAGCATCAGTCCTTTATAAGGAGAGTGTGAAAGAGAGAAAGGCAGACCCCATGTTATACTCGGGATGAATAATTTTGGTTTTGAGATGTGAGCTTTGAACCATCGCACGTTGAAAAGGGCCGAGGTCTGGGTGTGTAGTCGTGCGTGTGAAGCGCACTCCATACAGGCCAGAAGAGTTGAGCAGAGATGGTGCAGAATTGGACTCACAACTGTCTGACAAGAGAACACACAGAACAAAGGGACCAGTGGATAAGTGGGTGAGTAACAAAGTATAAAATATCCACTCCATTTTACAGCTGGCCACCCCCCCAGCCCGTTTCGTCTGGAGGTTTATGTCGGTTAATCAGAATGGATCATGAAACTGTACTTTGCCAAGAAGGAAACTGTCTGAGGACCTTTATACAACATGGACTTAACTTTTTGCTTCGTAGGTTACTTAGGTTAAGCTTTCCTGTGTGCTATTCACTGGGCATAGCGTGTTTAATATTCACAGGAATATCTTGCACAGTGTTAGTGGCTCTTTGTTTTCAGAGAGCTTCTCCAGGTGTGCCTTTTCCAGGCTGAGCTCCCCCAGCTCAGCCCCTGGGGGCTGGGAGTTACCCCGCTTTTCTGCTGTGTCTTCCGGGCCAGGGCTGCCTTCTCAGCAGAGGTCGGCAGCACAGCCCTTATCCTCCCGGGATCCTGACTGCCACAGAGCCACTCGCAGTCTTGTTATCAGCTGTTTAAACATGTGCTGTTGTGGTCTCGCGGTGCTGTGTGTGCTGACACCTCGGTCTTAGCCCACACAACTGTGTTGGTGGAGATGCAATTTGTCAAGTGTTTAACTCATACTTTCTATTGTCATTTTAACTTTAGTTCTTAGAAGACCAAACTCTAGCTATAAACATACCCATGTTTCTTAATTAGTCTGTACTGAGTCAAAATCATGGTACTTTTACTTTCTCCTTTCCTAGGTTTTTGAAATACCTGATGATTTCTGAAGAAGTTCATTAGGTATAGATGTATCTACCTATCTTTAAAAACAGTTTTGGCAAGGACGTTGGTTGGCAGTTACACAGAATGGCTGAGAAGCCAGAAGGCTTTGTCTTGGCAAGAACGGAGTTATACTTGGACACTGGATACAAATGTTACTAGAAAGAGAAAGACGTTGCTTCTCAGAAACTCAGTTAAGTTGGAAGCACACTGAGCACTTTTAATACTACAGATGATGGCCTGGAAATGAAGACTGTGGTATCAGGAAAGAGCGTTAGTCCCAAAACAGCCTCCTTCTCTCAGTTTTTGGCCACCAATTAAATGACTACTTGAAAGATCATAAAAAAGCGATGAGAACAAGCCCTTTTAACAGGAAAACAGCTTCGTTCAAGCTGAAATCCATTAACTTTGAAAGCATGTTATATTTAAATTCATGAGCTATAGTCAAAACACTATATGTCTAATTTATTTCTATCTAATTTTAATCACTTGTAGTTATTTACAAGTTAATATTAACTTATTTTTTAAAGCAGGCAATTTTTCCTTCATGGTACAAACAGGGTCAAACATTCAGCTTCCTGAAATAGTACTGAATAGGTGATACATTTGATGTACAGAAATCTAGTCCTCCAGTTTGTGAGCCGTGTGTGCAGGTGTGCACACCTGTGTGTGAGTTCACACTCTCCTTCAGTCTGTCCCCTGCCAGGCTGTCACTTTCCCCTAAAAGCAGATTTTCCCTTCTTAATTTCACACCAAAAGCAGAAATTCAGTGACCATGAAGCTTGGCTTAAGTCAGATATTCTGACCTTGTAGCTCGAGGCATTATTTCTCTTATAATGATCTTGAAAGATGAGGGTGCATGAGGTAGCGGGGCCTGGGTCCTAGAAGCGCCAAGGAGAAGAGAGAACTTCCACCAGGAAGGCCACAGGCCGGGGGTGGAGGGATCTGGCCCTGACTGTCACCTGTGAACACCCCGCAGGGCTTGAACACGTGAAGCTCTAGTGATAGACATGGAAAGAGACGGCTATGATGCGACGTGACAGGCAGCCTGGCTCCCTAAGGGGCCTTCCGGCAGAAGCAGCTCTGAGCTGAGCTTAGAAGGAGGGCCGAGTTAGCCAGCGATGTGCGATGTGCAGGGGAGCCCCAGAAACCTCTGCATCCTGTTCAGAGACACAAAGGGCGGGGAACCCACCCGAGGGAGGGAGCGGTAAGTAGAGGAGAGACCCTGAAGTATGGGGGGAGGAGGTCAGTGCGGTGGGAAGAGGGGGAGGCAGTAAGGGACGAGGTCAGCTAGGTGATCCAGGACTAGGTCATGAAAACACACGCACACACACACACACACAGACACACACATGCACGTGCACACACACATGTGCTGACCTTCTGGAAGGCTAGAGACTACTAAAGAAGAAATGGAGGTCAGCCTTGAGATTTAGAGTAACTCCTGTAGCAGTCCAGGATATTGGGTTGGTTGGTTAGAAAAATAGAGTGTGATGGAGAAAGACTAGAGCAGTAAGCAAAAATGACTGTGGCCTGAATTAGTGCATCATAGCATCAGAGGGCAGCAAGAGCAGAGAGCAAGGGCTCAGGGATGATCAGAGGGGGAGAAGACCATGGGGAAGAGGAGGAGGCGGAAACCCAGGCTTGTCTTTGTTTCTCCGCAGGGCTCGTGTCTACTAAGTAACAAAGAGACTGAGGTGGTGACAGGATAAACTCTCCACCTCTGAACGGCGGGCTGTGTCTCAGTTCTAAAGCATTACGAGCTCCAGACCACGAAGCAGAGCGAACTGAAGTGCCTGTCACCAGATGGCGGAAGCCGGCCTGAAGAGGATACGGATGTCTCAGTCCAACTGCATGATACTCGGGAAAAGGGAAAACTTTCCAGACCATCACATAAGGGTTGGTGGTAACTGGAAACAGGGAGAACACAGGAACATGGGCAGAAAACAGATTTTTTTTTATCTTTATTGGTACATTAAATATACACATCATGATTGCACTACAGATTTTTTTTTTAATCTTTATTGGTACATTACCTATACACATCATGATGGCACTCCATAATGGAGATTTGTACCAGGATAAGACACAACTTAATTCTCATTTTTTCCCATAGCCCTACCCACGCTACCACCCCCGCATATACATAAAATTTGTTTCCTTACTTTTTTGTTACAATCTCCACATTGTCCCCTTTCACCTTATTTTACATTGAGCATTTTCTATTTCACAATGTATAACATCCAATGCTAGGAGAAAACAGATTTTGAAAGCGAGGAAGGTGTGTCTTGAGATACTACAGTGAGGGCTCTAGAGGGCACAAGTCCGAGTGGAAACCCCGGCGTGGGCTCTAGGTCTCGGGTGAGTACGCGTCCATGCGCTGGCACGGAGCTGTTGCCAGGGAGCTGTGCACACGTGGAGCCAGGGACTGTCACTATACTTCTGACACAGTTTTGTTGGGAACTTAAACCCTTGATGAACATAAAGACTAAAAGAAGATGGCAGAGATTCCAGGAGGATGTAAAGCTCCAGTTTGAGACATCTGTGAGGCTCTGTCAGGCACAGCCCGTGAGGAATCGGAGAGCTGTCCTGTGGGACAGAAAACTAGACTTCTGTCTCCCCAACCCAGAGAACGTCACTTCCCCTAAGCCAGACGCGGTCAGCACCCTTTACTCACAGATGTGATCACAAGTCAAAGACCACAGTTGGCCCAAGCCACACAGTGTTTTTGACTTCATTAATAATCAGCTAAGCCACAGTGAGATTCTGATTCTCTGATACCTTCCATCCTATAGAGAACATGAAAATTCAAACAGGTAGGTATTTTTATATCAGCTTTTTCTTTGGGAGCTCATTAAATTTCTTCTTTTGAAGTAAATTAACTTCTTAAACTATGTTTTGCTTGGGATATTACAAGATGTCATTATCTAATCAAACATCAAAAGCGAGAAAGGAAGAGTTTTCAGCAATGTGTTAGACTCATTAAGAAATTCGTGAGTCTCTTTAGCTTAGAAAGTGAAATTCACAGGGATGTGTGAAGCACAGATGCCAGGATTTCTTTGGTCTGGGTGTAATGCACATCTGCCGTTCTGGTGTGTCTTTTCGTGTCCATTAACAGTGTCACATGACTGGAGTTACGCCACTATCAGTGGCAAAGTGCTGCGATGGGACAGATGGTGTTATTTAATACCTCTTACTACCATAGAGCATCACTCAGTCAAGAGCCAGTTATGTGTCATAAAGTCATAACTACAAGTATTTATTCATATTTCTTCAGCTGGGATAAAGGAGGAGAGAGAAAACTACTCTCAAAAAAAAAAAATAGCTTTCCTAATCTTCTTTAAAAGTTGTTTTGGGTTTTTGAGACAGGGTCTCACTTTGTAGTTCAGGCCAACCCTGAACTCACTATGTAGCCCAGGCAAGCCTCAAACTCACAGCAATCCTCCTGCCTCTGCCTCTTGAGCACTGGCATTACAGGTATGAGCCACCACGCCCGGCACTGTGGTATGTGGCTCGACTTGGGACCTTGCACTTGCCATGCAGATGCTGGAACCACTGAGCTAAATCCTGGCCCAGCTTTCCTCATCTTTCTGTGTGACCTCTGCACTGTGTATCATTTTGCTGGGAAGCAGATGAAGTTCCTGGAGGCTGCAGCCCTATGGCTGCCACACCCATGTAGGACCCTGGGCCTTCACAAGTCCTGAGGGCCCAGGAGCGGCCTCCCAGTCCTGACACCATGTGCCGCTGCCCCTCAGGCGCGGGGTGGACACTGCTGCAGCCCACACCATCTCCTCTCCTGCCACTCTCTCTTCATCTCTCCTTGTTCTGTCCATCAACAGCTTCTGCCCCTGAGCAGCTCAGATCCTGGGAGTCCTGGGAGGAAGCACATCTAGGTGCCTGATTCCTCCTTTTGGAGGCCATGGAGCCTAAGGTAAGTGCAGCCTCGTTAGGAGAGAGAGAGGAGAAGGCATGCCCAGAGCATGAGGGTGGAAAACCTCTCTTACTTCTTCCAATTTTCAATGGTATCATGAACAGGAAACTGGTCAGTTTCTAAACTGATGGTTTCCTGTGCATGTGTGTGTGTCACTCCAGCTGCTAGGTAACGGTCTCACTGCTAAACCATTTGATTTCTTTTTCTGCTGGTAACTGGATATATTGGTGTGTGTAATTTTATTTGTGAGACTTTTCCTATGAGTAGTATTAGCATTTGGGCACCTAAGTTTGAAGGATAACAATTTGACAGCCTCAGCTGAACACAAGTTGTGATTATTGTGTAAAATTAGTTATGCTCTTCATTATCTCTAAGTAAAGATACTTTAAATTTTTTCCTTTTAGGTTTCTTCCTATGTTTTGTTTTAGAATTATGCATTTACCAGCTGTATTATTAGTCTTAACTATATATAAAGTAACTACAACTAATAAATATTCAGTCAAAAGTCACTAATTAGAGGAAAAGCAAACTGCATCATAAGAAATAACATGTTTTCATGAATGTAAGTAATTAATATTTCAAATGGGGCAAAGTATCCCTCACTGTTGAACACTGGACCTACCAGGACACTTAGAACATAAAGTCTAGTTAGTGTTCAGGTTACATTTACATGTGGGTTTTTTAAAATTGAAATCTTTATTGGTACATTACATATACCCATCATGATTGCACTCAGAAATTAGAATTTGTACCAGTATATGACACAACTTAATTCTTATTTTTTCCCATTGCCCACCCACCCTACGACTCTACCCCTTATATACATAAACTTTGTTTCCTTCCTGTTTTGCTATAATCTAATTATTTTCCCCCCTTCACCCTATTTCGCTTTGAGTATTTTCTATTTCACAATATATAAATACATTTGAGAACTCATTTACATCTTTCTTTTCTCATACCAGAGAAAAGATGCGATATTAACACATCTGTGACCCATTTTATTTCACTTATGAAGATGTCCTCAAGGTACGTCCATGTAAGTATAAATGATTCAAACTACATTTACATGTTTTTTAAAGACTTAGTCATTCTGCTGTTTTACTACTCCCTTAACATACTCTGTGCAGTTCTTTCTTAATCTTACACCCACATATGAGAAATCACAAGTGCTAACGGAAGTGAGTTTTACTGTTTTTTTACATTTTCAATCCATTCCCCAGAAGAAGCACATGCTTAAAATTTTACATCCACCTCTTTTCTTTACCCTTAGAAGAAAGTTTATGCATTTTTAAATAAACATTTTAATAATTGAGAGAAAAAGATGAAAAGCTGGACATGTGACTCCAGACTGTGTTTTGCACACTGAACGCGAAGTGAGAGCGAGACGATGGGCTCCCCCGCGGCCTGTCCTCGCCCCGTCTCTCCGGCTGCACCTGACTGGAGGCTGGGCAGAGGCAGAGTGCCTGCGGACTCAAGGCTCCGAGCGTCAGCGCTGCTCGTCTGCACCGACCCCTCACAACTTCCACAGGAGCCCTGGGAGTGTGTGCACGTGACCTCGGGCTTTTGCCTTGTGCTCTGAATTCAGGTACTATAACTCCACCTTAAGCTTCGTGATTCTTTTCACTCTGAAACTTTTCCTCCCGCGTCCATCCTCGGCTTGCGTCCTTTTGGAGTAGGCAGCATTTTGGGGCTCAATGAAAGCTCAGCTGAGCAGGGGATGCATATACTTAGGAGTTAGAGGTCATATTATTGAGCGTCACAGTCACTGAAGAATACAATTAGGATTTTTCTAGCTCTTCCGTTGCAGAGGATTGAGAGATATTCGTGCTACCCACCGTGCTAACTCGCTGGACTCCTGATGGGGAACATGTCCAACGAGCATATCAAAACAGAAATACAAAACAGAAATCGTTACGTAAGAAGTTTGGAGTGTCGTACAATCTTTACCCTAGAGATGTAAAAGGTGTTTAGATTGAAGATGTCACCCAAGAGTCAGAGGTGGGGCTTTTGGAAGGTAATTGGATCGTGGGTGTTACCCGGATCCGCTGAGGTTCATAGCTAACTGTGCCCCCAGTGGTGGGGCCTGGTGAGGACAGCCCGGCACTGAGCTGCGACCCGCGAGTGTGCGCTCTGAGCGTCTGCCTCCCCTTTTCTCTCTGAGCTGGCTAACCGTGGACCAAACTCACTGAAATTCTGAGCCAAAGTGAACTCTGCTCTCGCGAGACCCTGGTATTGGCTGCTTCACCTCAGCAGTGAGAAACTGATTAACACAAGCATCACAGATATTTTCCCAAATTTACTCTTGTCTAAGTTTAGAGTTAGACAGAACCCAAGGCAGGGTTTTGACTATAGATAAAACATATAGGCTCTACTCAGTTTTGCCTTATTTCTATGAAATGCCAGACACATTTTTCTTATAAAACAAGAGAGGTCAGTTTAGGTCACTCTTTGGGTACTTTAATATCTAAACAGCTGAGCGCAGGCAAGGACCACACCGGAGCCATGCCATCTTTTGGTGGAGGGCAGATGGAGATGGTGGAGGGAAGTCCGCGTGAGGAGAAAGCAAGCGACCACATGTGTAATTGTGCACACAGACAGAGGCGAGGCCAAGGAGCTGCCGAGGAATCCCTCTTCCAGGGGTTCACGGCACTTCCCAGGAACGGCCCCTTGGAGCCATCCCAGCGGGTCCTTGGGCATCAGTCAGACTGGCCTGAAGCAGCACATGCAGGATCTGATCTACACACAGGACCGAGGTAGTGTGAGAGGATGGACAGTGCCTGGAGCATGTGCTACTGAGAACTACGCTTTGAGAGCTGGGCCTGCAGGGAAGACTTCTGCTCCTGGTGTGAATTCTCCTCCCCTCAGCTAAGCAGAACGGCTAAGATGTACCCCGAGGTAGGAGGCTGGTAGCTGTACTCACAGGATCAGTAAGCCTGAGACCCAGGCCAGAAACGCAGACTACAGCGTGGACGGGAGAGATGCAGCATGTGCCATGGGCGAGTGTGTTTAGCATGCCTCTCTAATGAGGAGATTGGAGTCCCTCAAGGTTTGTCCAGTAGGCTCAGATCGCATGGCAAACCACAGTAATACTGTAAGCTGAACGTGCACACGCCTGACACCACAGGTCACTCATCTGCATGGCATGGGCCGCTGTGGGAGGGCAGGAGTCCAGACAGCGAGTCACACGTGGTTCTGTTCTGTGGGTCAGAGCTCTCAATGGGCTGGGCTGGGGGAGAGGAAGAAGTTGTGGCCCCTCTTTCTGCTGGGCCTGTGGTATGCAGATGAATGTCACTGCCATGAGCTCACAGAAAAGCACCCTGAGCTTTGTGAACGGCTGCTGACTCATGCAGACCTATTGGACACCCTGGATTAAAGGTGTAAGAGAGTAGGAAGGATTCTGCTGCGAATTCAGGTGAAGAGAATGCAGTACCACATTATGTCACACAACCCAAAGGAAGAATAGTAACTTCTAAAATAGACTGATGGGACATCTTATATATTTGACTTCAGCTACAGGTACAGGGGGCAGAAAACACAGGTTACCTCCATCTTACATGCCAGGTACAACTACTGTAGTAGCGATATCACTATAATCTTTAAATATTCAACTGATACTCTTGTGTGGTTGTCCATTGCCCAGTGGCATCCAAAAGCCAAGAGCTATGGCAGACACAATTAAGAATACAAATCTTCATCTATCCCCTCTTTGGAGCTGTGTGACCATCCTAACTATAAAATGTAAGTGTGGCCCCTGTGAACCAAAGCTCCCACCCAATAATTCTCAGCCTCTCAGCCAGCTTTGTCCTGCCACGCAATGGCAGAAGCCACAGAGCAAGTGAGTCTGTGATGCTGGCCACTGGGTGGGGAGCGGCAGTCCTGGCGCCACCACAGGCTCCTCGTGTGTGCGAGGCAAACTCAAGTCTTCTCAAGACAATCAGATTTGACATTACAGCAAGTAGGTCATAGAGTAAAATGACCAGTAAGAGAAAGTCCATGTCTAGCTGTGGCCTCAAAGACTACACACACACACATGCATGCACACATGCACACATGCACATGTACACATGCACACACACATATGCATAGTACAGAATTGTATTTCATAAATTACTTTTTTTTTTTTTTTGAGACAAGGTCTCACTTTTGTAGTTCAGGCTGGCCCTGAGCTCAGCCTCAAACTCACAGCAATCCTCCCGCCTCTGCCTCCCTAGTACTGGGATTACAGGCATGAGCCACCTCACTCAGCACTGTGGTGTGTGGTATTGATTGCCGGTGGGCATGAGTCTCCATGCTTGGCATTGTTGTATGTGGTTACCAGGATTCGAACTCGGGTCCTTGCACTTGCAAGGCAGGTGCTGCAACCACTGAGCTAAATCCCCAGCCCTCATCAATTACTTTTAACCTTACTATATATTGCTTATGAAAGTAATTTATGGGGCTAGAGCCGGGGCTCATTAATACACCACTTATTAGCATGCATGAGTTCTTGGGTTCTGATCTTAGCACTTAAAAAAGAACAGGAATACATAAACTGCATGAACATTAAAAATACATAATATATTCCTAATGAGATGAAAATTATCCAAGTCTCAACACAATTAAAATTTGAATATATTTCACTCCTTATATATGTGTATATCTATATTTTTACACTTTTGACTTATTGCAAGAAATTTTGTATACTCCTTTTCATATTAGATATCTTTGCTGTTTGTTTAATTCAGTAGCTACTCCTGCAAACTCACTTTGTAATGCTATTTGTCTGGTGGAAACATATAGGCAATTCTTTGCTTTTATCTCTCTTGTTGGTTCTGTTTCCCTGTTATATAATACCAGTTTTCTGTTACTCCTTATTATACGAAAAGAACACACACTTCCTGCTCTGTGAACCCAGACCTGTATGACGAGAAATGGGAACTCACACACACCAACAGCCCCGCTGCTCCCAGGGAAATCAATCAGACTTCAAGCGAAGCACCAGCCGTGTGTCGAGCCGACCGACTGCTCGTCTCACTGACACACTTACGAAGGGGTGAGGCTGCGTTTTTATCACCAAAGGCACCCTGCGTACTTGTTTCTGTCCTATACTTCCATTTTTCTTGGATATCTGAGATTTCTGAGGAATAGCACAACACTAAACTTAAGATCAGCAGCTTAGATAAGAAGTGACTAGAGGTCAAAACACTTACAACAATGAACCTTCAAGGCACAGAGCAGAGAAAAGTTACGGGAAAAGTTAGGATAAATTTTAAACAGGAAAAAGATTATTACACCTGTTTTTCTTTGATGAAAGACTAACCAAAGAGAAAATATCTTCATTTGTTACAAAGTTTCAAAATATATGTTGCCCTAGCCTGGATTTCCGTACTCATCAAAGACAAAACATTTTAATAATTATTGAAAGAGTTTCTTAAATCTTGCTGCACACAGAATCAGAACAGCACGGTGTGTTCTTTTGTTTTGTGTTTCATCCTGTGTGTCACTGACACAGAGGTTGTTCTCCAGCCTTTGCTCACACACTCAGTTACTCCTGCAGAAATCATGACTGGTAGATTGTCTGGAGCTCATCAGCGTCCACTATCAAAAATGACTTAGTCTCCACTCAAAGAAAACATGTGCAGGTCTGTGAGCTTGCGAAGGGCCGGAAGAGAGGCTCTGCATGGAGAAACTTTATCCACATGAGCTCACACTGGTGGCAGCTGTAATGCCAGCCCTCCCACGTACCTGCCAAACAGACGCCCACCGGCAGAGCCCAGGGTCTCTCGTGTGGAGCTGGAGCGCGTTGTGCCCAAAGACTGAGGGAAGGTAACATTCCCATAGTGGATGCTAACAGTTTGCTCAGGTAAGTCACATCTACAAAAATGCTGCAGTGTTTTTGAGGCTGACGAGTGTAAGGACAAAGCCAGAGAACAGGCTTCTACTCCCTGGAGTTAACATAAAGCGGGCTCATCGTAGGCACTGCAGAGGCTGTGGGGGCTGACGAGTACATGAAAGGGACAGGCCCGGGTACGAGTGTGGAAACTGGACAGGGAGGTTGAGCAGCTCTCATGGTGTCCTGCGGTGAAGACATACAGGGAACAGAATTTAAAGGTTCTGACTCCACCGCTTGTGCTGGGCCCTCTTTTGCTGTCTCTGTGTCAAAGTTACCTTCTCAGGTTGCCGTGCCAGTCAGTTGGGTGACACTGAACAAGCGCGTTCATAGTCTGTCAATTTCGCCTCTGCATCATTAATGCCCCTCCGTCGCCTGGGGTTACGGTGACTATCAGACATGGTACCAGATGTCCGAGTCCCCTGTCCACTCGAAATGTTGTGTAAATGTGAACCGTTTTACAGTCTGCATTCCTGACCACGGTAACTGTTTCATAACTGGAAACATCTCTCAGTTGCTCTCACGTAAAGAATGGATTGAGGAGGCCAGGGACTTAGCTCAGTGGTTCCAGCACCTGCCTTGCAAGTGCAAAGGCCCGGGTTCATCTTTAGTAACCACATACGACCGTGCCGGGTGTGGAGACTCACGCCTGCCAGCAATCAGAACCACATACCACAGTGCTGGGAGTGGTGGCTCATGCTTCTAACCCCCGCACTTGGAAGGCAGCGGCAGGAGAATTGCTGTGGGTTCAAGGCTGAGCTCAGGGTCAGCTGAACTACAAAATTGAGACTTTGTCTCAAAAAAAAAAGGAATGGATAGAGGGCCTCGGACTGAGCCATCCATAAACCAAAGTTTGAGCGTCTCCATGCAATGGTGAGAAATGCAGGTCCCGGGCATGACTGAACCAGATCTTGAGTTCTTCTTACAAGCTGCCCGGGAGATTAAGCCTGTTGGATCTGAAAAGTCCTCATCTAGGCAGCCTGGACTGCAGAGGCCAGATCAAGGGCATTGGCTGTTGGGGAATTTTGGAGAACTCAGGCCTTTCAGGACTGTGCAGCTGTCCGGGGCCCCCTCCACAGCAGAGGGTGGGGACGTCAGGCCTGGGAAAAGCCACTGTCCCTGGGACCTTCTGAGCAGCCACACTGGGGCCTCGGGTCAAGTGTGGCCTGGGCTGACACGTTCCCTTACATCGGTCCTGGCAGCCTTGGCAGCTGGCAGGTCCTGAGGACAGATATGGACTGTTGACACGATTCCCATGTGATCTCTGACTTCTCCTCGTGTTGTTTGTACGCGTTGTTCTGTTTATGGGGACTGTTTTCTTTGCTGGGGGGAGTGGCATCATGACAACACAGAGGTGTCTGGGACGTGGGGGGAAAGGGGCACACATGTCAACCTGCCAAGACCTAAAAGGAAGCTCCTAAAGGAAGAGACTGAGCGACGGGAAGGATATGAACGGGCGATGGGAAAGGTCGGTTTCAGCAGCGCACTTTTGAAGTCTGATGATGAGAAAGAATTATGGGAAAGAAGGACAGAAGTAGGAGTAATTAATGTGTGAAATTATTTCCTTACAGCAATTTTAGATGAAAAGTTAGCAAGAAAGACTTGAATGTAATTTGAGGAGTAAGTCACAATTTTTAACAAAAAATATAAACGATGAGTGCACAGAACTGAAACCTCATGAGAGGGGCTCAGACTTCATCCCTATTGAAGTAGCACTTTTCTGGGTCGGGTAACAGTGACAGAAAACGGTGACAAATGGAGAACTCCCCACACACTCACGTAGTGCTGCCTCGGTTAACTGAACAAGAATTCACGACTGCTAATGGATACATTTTTCCCTGCAGTGTAGTAGAATGTAATCAAAATAGTTTCTGGAAATGTCTTAGAAATTGTGTTGTCTCAGATGAAGGTTTTAGTAATTCCCATTTCCATAAATGACTATATAAAATTTAAAAGCTTCTAGATGATGAAATATACTATAAATAATACCTGTGTGCATGTAATTTATAAACACACTATAGTATTATTTCAGCATCAATAACTCTGAACCTCATTAGATACTTTTCTGTATCCTTGTCATAGTTATTAGGAAGCCTGTCATTTTCTGATGTTTCCTCCTATGTAGCTGGAGGTTACTATTTCTCTTCAGTAATATCGATTGTTTAATTCACGTGTTAAACATGCTCAGTGTTGGGCCGGGGATTTAGCTCAGTGGTTCCGGTGCCTGTCTTGCAAGCGAAGGTCCCGGGTTTGATCCCCTGGTAACCACATACAATACTGGACGTGGAGACTCACGCCCAGCAGCAACCAGTACCGCATACCACAGTGCCGGGCGTGGTGGCTCACGCCTGTCATCCCAGCACTCGGGAGGCAGAGGCAGGAGGATTGCTGTGAGTTTGAGGCTGAGCTTAGGGCCAGCTTGAACTGCAAAGTGAGACCCTGTCTCAAAAAAACAAAACAAAACAAGAAAACAAAAAAACTTATGCTCAGTGTTTTGAACACTGAATTTTTGATTTTAAGATTATTTGAATAAAGATGAAAAAGAGCCTGCTCATGAAGACACAAGTGCAGATTTAAAGTGTCGGAAATCGAAGAACTGGAAGAAGACAGGCATTAGTGGAGACTGTGGCTTCCAGACACAGTGCCTGGATTACGAGCAAGGGAAAGGGGATGGCAGACTGGAAAGTTCGTCGTTCTAACTGCCCCAGGCGTCTTCTCTTGACAGTGAAAAAGAGACTTTGTAGGCTATGAATAGGTCACTGGGAAGAAATGTTAAGAGACTATTTTAAAAATCTGGTTGTGTCTGTCTCCTTTCCAATTTGAGATTAGATTTCAGGGCTTTTCGGCATCCACCACACCTTGCTGCCCCTGTAATTTCCTTGCCGGATCCCTCCATTTCTAGTACCTTAGGAAACCTCATTGTCTATTACAAAGGAAGTCACTGGCTTTGAAGCTTTTAGTGCTGAGGTCAAGGATATAATTTTGTACCCTGGTATCAAATGACATCTCCAATCTGATTCTGAGATTGTCATTTTTTATCTATGATTTTGGAAAATGCTATCATTTTTCATCTAAAGAGTCACCTTTGTGAGTCATCTAAAAAAGAAAACCAATGAAATTTTCATAAAATCTTTCACTGAAGAGCGTCAAGTCATTTTGCGGCATTCACGAATGTTTACAAGGCCATATATACATGAAGAGAGAAATCTCTCTGAAATAGAAAAGGAAAACAGGTTGACAGGACAAAGGTAAACAACAAATCTGTGGTTTAAAAGCAGGTAAAGCAAATAAAGACATATTTTCTTGGAAGATATAGACAAATTTTATAAGCCATAATGTGATTACCACAGACCTGCTGTTCAAAGTGCTCCGTGTGCTGTGTTAACCCTGGTACCCTGTGTGTGATACCGATGCATCAGGCACTGTCTCCACACAGCACGTCTATGACCAGCTCTTATTGTACAGCTTCGATAGTCCTATCGGGTTTAAAGCCAGTTATTATCTGATTCTAGGATGAGGACAGTGTACCAAGATGTTTAGTTGCTTGTCAAAAATTACAGGTAAAAAAGACGATGACTTGAACTTAGATTCCTATCCAGTCTAACCAAATCACCCATTACTCTGTCATGATGCATAATATACAGTGCACTTAACAGAAATATCACAGTGTACACCACAAATATGGATAATCACTGCATTCAACTTAAAAAGATATAAGATATTTCAAAAAATACATGTAATATGAGAGGATTTATACAATGTCTGAAAATTCCCAAAATAGTGCTTCTCATTACTTGATATTCTTAAGTACTGTAACTTATACAGCAGTGAGGATCACCCAGCTTTATGACAACAGGTCCCTCCAGGAAGGGTAATTCGAAAGTGGTCTCCCAGGGAGTTTAATTTTGTCGTTTGTTTTATTTTTCATACATTTTAAAGGAAATATAGCAAATTGGAAAAGTTGTTGAAAACACGGGAAGGTGGCTGCTTGATGGTTATTCCCTTCTACGTTTTATGTGTGTAAAATAGTTTACAACAAATATACTATGTGCTCTTTCTAAGAAAGTGGAAAATGGAGAGAAGGAAACCACCTCACTGGCTGGTAGCTCGACGCTGACTCTTCACAGCCAGCATTGGCAGTTATTTTTTTTATTCAGATCTTTATTGGTACATTATGAATACACGTCATCATCGCATTCAACACTGAGAGTTTGTTGATTCTCATTTCCCCTTCCTCCACCCACCCTGAGCACTGCATCCTTGGCTTGGTGCTCCTTGTAGCGCCTCGTGGTCCCACAGTAACTCTAACATTCTGGCTATGAGAGCAGACTGATGTCACCAGACATCATAGCCCAGGCTGACTCTTTTGAGTGATTGTTTCCCAGTCATAGCCACCTAGTCTGAGGCCCTGTGGGAATACAAGACTCGCAGGTGTATTTCCACAAGGGCAATGGACAACACTGTGTGCTGCTCCTGAAAGACTGACAGGAGCTGGTGGGTCTGTCACCAGGGCAGGTGCACAGCCAGAGAGCCACTGGACACCTGCACGCCTATGGAGACAGTCGCCGTCCGCTGTACCGCCTTGTCCTGGAGTAGCCTTGAGAGGTGAGGAACCTTTGCAGGATTGAAATTCTGCTGTGGGTATGGCAAAATGTGAAGCAGTAACCCTTCCAAACATCGGCTGAGATGAATTTGTGGGAGACAGGGTAAGAGGATGCAACCAGAACCCTCTTGGTGAACTCCAATCCCCTGACAGTCCCACAGTTAGAGGATTAATAACCAACAAACAACAAAGCTGGAACCTCGAGGAAAAGGGCTAAGCCCAGGCTCAACTCTTGCTCTTATGAGAAGCTGAAGCCAAAGACAAGATACTGCAGCAGCAGAATCGGGAGCAGAAGAGCCCATAACCCGAGCTCACCTGCGCCTTTATTTGGTACCAAGCCTTCAACTCATAATCTTAGCATGCATAAAACAGGGCAGTCCTTGTAGCTGAAAATTACATAGGGCAGGGAAGACATCCTTAATCCCAGTAAATCCCAGTCAGTCTTAAGGCCAATAATCCTAGTGAAGTAATCCTTATAGTTTAAAATCCCTCAGGGTGGGGCAGATGTCTGCCATAATCCCCGTAGTTGATGCCTCAGGGCAGGGAAGACATCTTCAAATCCAAATAATTAAATCCAGGAAGTAAGTCTTAAATCCAAATAAGTTGTCCACAGTTCCTGACAGGAATTCATCTATGGGCATTGTCTGAAAAGACTTGGATGTTTCCCACCTACACAGACTGGTTCTTTTGGGAGATTCTGCAGGTGTGAGTCAGTGGTGAGGAAGCCACCTTCTGCAGGTGTGAACCTGGCCCTGCTTCCAAGCGAGGCTGTCAGCTGTGCGCACGGGGGACTTTCGAGGTCAGTGGAAATGCTGGACCTTGAAGGAAGGCTTGAGAGCATTCAGTTAGAGACCCCTTTTGTCACACACTGCTGTCTCCATACAAGGGTGTCCTGTTGATTCTATCAGGTGTGTCCTGCTGGGAAGAAAAGCATGACCTAAAACACCAGGCAAATCTTGGAGTAGAAGAGAGCTGAGGTTGCATAAGTGACCCTGTTTTTATTTAGACTTTGATTTTACCTGTCATGGACTTTTGTGTTCATTCTGATTTTTAGGATGCACCCGAACACTAATGCTAATGGCTGAGGGGTCTTTTGGAGGCTCCTTCAGTGTTTTCTGGGGGAATGCCGACTCACTGCTCTGATGTCCTCCTGCAGAGCAAAGTGAGAGTGCAGACACGTGTGAGAACGCAGCAGGCCTGTCTCCTTCTGCAGAGGATGGAGGCATGTATTTCCACCCGAGACCCCACTCAGGAAGTGGAGGGGTTAACTCGACCAATCGCTTTGCCGAATTCTCACACACGTGTGTGTGTGTGTGTGTGTGTGTGTGTGTGTGTGTGAGAGAGATCCGTGCTCTTTGACTTTTTCCTCCTCTTTCCCTCTCACACTGTACCCTGTGTACACTTCACGGCGCACGTCCTTCTGTTTTTTTCTGAAATACTCCAAACCCTACTGGCTTGTGTGCACGAAGGTTAGGAGCATTGCTAAGTACATGATGGAATATCACTGAAGTTTATAATTTTCCCTGTACAAGAGCTATTTTAGATTAAACAAACTGGCATATAATATTGGGACAGATACTAAGAGGAAAAACAAGTTAGAGAAGCCTTGCTCAGGTGCAAATGCCAGCGGGGATTCTCAGCGATGCCCACTAACGCCCTCCTGTCAGCGCCGGACAGGACCACGCTGCACTCTGCCCCTCTGCACTACCGTGCGGGTCCAGAGCGAGGCTATCAGCTCCGCTGTCCTTCCCACAGGCTCAACAGCACCTGGTGAACCCTGACCGAGTGAGCACAGTGCTGGGGCCGCACCCAAGTCAGTGAATAAACAGACGTTTTTAGGTGGATTTAAGATGACAGCTATGATAAAAATGCTCCAGGGGGGAGAGGGGGGAGCCTGGATCACCTGGTGCATTTCACACACGTATGGAAAAGAGACACAGCATTATTTCAAGCTCTCTCTGAAGGTTCATGGACTTTACATTCCTTAAATCAAGGCACACAAGCCTCTCATTTGTGAAAGGTATCTCAATTCCATTAAAATTATATCTATAATTAGTTGGTTAGTTTTTTTCTGCTCCCATAGAAGGCAGGCTCTACATAGAGGAAGACCGTGGCTTTTCTTGTTCATGACATTTCCTTCTGTCTTTTCCAGCCAGATAACGACTTGGAAGCTTGGGAGCCCCGCATCTCAGTCTGTCTCTGCTCCTTAGTCAGGAGTAAGTACCCTGCAGGCTTCCGGGTGGTGCCCTTGTCCAGTGACAACGGGAGAATCTGGACCAGCCACGGACACTGAGCTTCTTGTGGAACCACTCGTGCAGAGCTAACCCCGTGGTTGTGAGCGCATTGGTTTGGGGTTGAAAATCAGAAACTGAATTCCTTTCAACCCAATTCACAGACAGAAAAGTATCACAGGCTTCAAATCCACCTTAATTTCCACTCTTCTCCCTATTAATCTGTGGAAACTGGCAATGCTGTGCCAAACTGAGTGGCGTATTAATTTATTTAAGCATTTATCATTTGAGATTGATCAGCACCCAGCATAATAATGATTAATTATTCCATCAAGTTAATAAGGGCGTAAATTGTATTCTCCATGATACCTTTGTGCAGATTTATTTTTTTATTAGTTTTAATTTTTTGAAACAAGGTCTCACTATGTAGTTCAGGAAGGATTTAAGCTCACTGTGGCCCAGGCTGGACTGGACCTTGCAGCGATCATCCTGCCTCAGCTTCCAGACTATTGGGATTACAGGTGTGCACCGTCACATCCGGCCACTTATTATAACTTCACATTTTACTGCTACAAGTTGTGTGAAATTGTGAGATCATGATTTCATTCATGGTCTCGTCCCTGGATGCTCAGTGGGTGGTTTCTGTGTTTGGAATGTACCGAAAGCAAAGAGCCATACCATTTCTGTCTCCGCGGAGCCCGCCCTGTTCCTCTCTGTACCCTGTAGTACCACTGTTTTTCTTCTACAGGAATCTTTTTCCAAGTTGCACAAATTGTTAGCACTCATTTTAATTTTATTTCATTCAAGTTAGCTATTTTTTCCCCTCTAACTTTATATAAAGCACTTTCACCAATTTTCTTTATTCCCCAAGATATTCAGAATAGAAACGTGGGCTAAAGGAACAAGGAGTAATTATTTTCTCAAGCTTCAAAGAGACAAAGTAACTATATGCACACCTTATTTTTCCTCGAGTATATGGGTCTCTCCCTTTTAAGACAATATGTATCTACTTAGCTGCATACACTTTTACACTCTAGGAGGATTTACTGCTTTGAAATTTACTAAGGGATTTCTAGGGGAAAAGGAACAATAATGTTCAACTATTGTGTGATAAATGAGACAGGTATATGGAAAGAAAATTATGTAACAAGGGTGCCACACAATTATTTTTCTCCCTGAGTGACATGAAGACAAACTTTCTGTAGAGAAAAAGCTTCTCCCCCATTACACTTGACACTTGAAAGAGTATCAAGTACTTGAGGAATTTAGTTAATGGGTGCATACCTTGAACTCGGTTTAACTTGAAGGAAAAACAAAATGGTAACCAGAGGCTGGAAGCGGGAGGAGAGAGGCCGGTGGAAGAGATGTATTCTGGGAGGATTTCTGAACTGCTTTGAAGACGTTATCATGTCAGGAAGGAGGCAAATTGACAAACTGTTTGTAAAGACTTTTTTAAACCCGGGTTGGTTTCGTTTTCCAGTTTGGAAGAAAATGTTCTTCCAAGCTGTTGTGTCTCAGACACTCCTTGCTGGTGTCGGAAAACGCGTCAGGTGAGCGTGTCAGGTGAGCCCCCAGCCAGTGCACTGCCGGGGGCGGCGATGGGGTGAAGTTGTTCTCCTCTCCTAGGAAATAACCACTACTTCTTCCCTTAAGTTCTTTAACTGCTGAAGGGCAGCATATAACTAATTTCTCCCAGTGCATAGGTGAGTCCTCTTAATGGTTTAAAGACAGGATAATAACTATAAAATATATGCATTTCCACATTTCTTATAGGCCAGATGATACATTTTTTTCCAAATGAATAATGTACATTAGTTGTTGGATTTGGAATTTGGTATTTAATATCTTCTAGGATAGTATAACAGCATTTTCTATACTAAGAAATCTCATCTAATTGAAAAAACACTAATGAACACCTGCTTTTATATGCATAAATTAGACTGCTCTTGTCTTAGCTTCATGCTATTTAGTCGGCAGTATCGCTGTCACACTGGACTGCAAGCTTTTAGTAGTGACACGACTTGTCTATGTATCAAGACTCTAGAATTTGGCCAAATTTCTAGTTGGTTTAATGCCTTAAGGATGGTTTGGAGCTAGATAAATAAATACGGACTTCCCTTCAGATTCTGCAGGACATCAACTCAGAGACAGAATTAAAAGTGTTATATTGGGATTTGTAGAGCATGTGGATTTTTGTTGAATTAACAAAAGGATAGAAGGTTAAACCTTGGTATTTTCTTCATATTGAAGTTAATTGGCTAATCAGACAAAATAATTCTGTTCATCAGAAAGATATTATTACTTAATATAATGTAGATTCCAATCTCAGCTGAGATCTCCAGTAAAAAATAAGCAAATTTTTCTATATTGAAATCTTGTGAAGTCCTGAGTATATTAAATTTGATCTGATTTTCTTTCCCTGTGGTAGGTGTTTTTGCATCATTTCTCTTTTGACTTTTATAATGAAACATATAAAATATGATATATCTAGAAAATATTTTGCATTCATTTCTAAGTCAAAATGATGAATGGGTTTAGTGAGTTATTTTTAGCAGTCATGTTATTTATTGGTTAACTACAAAGAGGGTCATCAACTTGTAATATATTAAATATATGCAGTTCTTTTTGTATCACCTATATCTCAATCAATCCAGTATAAACCTTAAAATAAAACCAGTGAGGAGCCGGGGATTTGGCTCAGTGGTTCCGGCACCTGTCTTGCAAGCACAAGGACCTGGGTTCGATCCCCGGTAACCACATACAATACTGGGTGTGGAGACCCACACCCAGCAGCAACCAGTACCACATACCACAGTGCCGGGCGTGGTGGCTCATGCCTGTAATCCCAGCACTCGGGAGGCAGAGGCAGGAGGATTGCTGTGATGTGAGTTGGAGGCTGAGCTCAGGGCCAGCCTGAACCACAAAGCAAGGCTCTGTCTCACCCCCCAAAAAGGCAGTGTGTATTTCAAATGAAATTTATGCTGTAGTTTTTCATGAAAACAACATAGAAACAAGGCTTGATGCTGCTGTGGCTGGTGAAAATGATCATAGTAATTGTAGTATTAATACCTATCATGTACTATCAGATTTCATTTGGGTTTATTCAATGCACTAAATAATAATAATTTTTAAAAATCTTAAAATCTGTCATAAGAGAAATGAGTACATGTTTATAATTTATGTATCTTCATGTTTTCTTTCTTTGATATAAATGCTAAACATAGCTGAGAATTTCGAAATTGTTCGTATGGGATTTGACAATAGTATAATTAGTCAGTCAAAGCATAGGTTGTTTCTTGAGCTTGATTGTGCTTCCTTCACCCTTTGGTTTGGTACGCAGTTCTCTGGGGCTCACTAGCACTCTGGGGCCCGAAAACTGGCCCCCTTTGGATCGCTGAGTGCTTCAAAAACGGCTCCCCACGGTCTTATCTGGCCAAGAAACACGGATGTCCCTTAAGGATTTGTCGCGTCTCAGTTCCGCGCCTAATCGGTGTGTTATATTTGGGTACCTGAGAGGCAGGACTTTCAGAAGACCGAAGACAACGCTTCCACAGTGAAGGACTGTGACGGCGTTACATACGCCAAGCTCCCAGGAAAGAATCACTATCTCTGCACCGACGGGAAGTCTTCCTGCCAAACGCCGGGAGCGACCTCCTCCGCCGAGGGCCGAGAGCAGAGCGAGACCACTGCGTCGGTGAGTTGCGGTGGATCATCCACGCTCTCCTGGGTGCGGAAGCGGGCGCCTTCCCAGCGCATCGCTGGAGGAAGGAGCTGGAGTTGTCAGACCTTCCGATTGCTTCTTTTTTTTTTTTTTTTTCCAGAAAACTTTGCTCGTGTTAAAATGCCCCAAGGCACAGATTGGATCCAGTGATTATAGACAGACAATGGGCAGTAATAAAACCAGCAGTCACCCACCTAAGGTGTGCCGGCGTGTGACTGCTACTCTGTGGACTTCCCTAGTCCTCCCAGAGCTCCCGTGACTCAGTGTCCCCGGCAGGTTCGGTGTCAGGGAGCGTGTGCTGGGTTTCGGCCGTTGGGAGGAAATGTCTGTTTCTCTCGCGGCATCACGTTTCACAGCGCTCGGTGCCTCGGTCTCAGCCACGGCCCTCGGCCGTGAGCCTGTGCAGGGCTGTACACCCCAGCAGCATTATCCAGAGGACGGGGGAGATGCAGGAAGAACGCTCCCAGGTCCGGCCAGGTCTGGACTCTGCGCTCTGTCGCCCGCGGGCCTGTTCTCACTTACCCCTTGGTCTTAACAAGAACGGGCCTCAAAGAGCGGCTGTTACCGGCCAGGGCGCGCTGAGGGGGCCTTTGGGACGATGCAGTCACCGCATTGAAGCAGAGGAAATGCTTCTGCCTTTTAATTAAAGTTTGAAATTAATTATGAAAGAACTAATCAGAAAGAAGATCGTAGTGCTTAGAGTAACTGATTCCGATTTACCTGCCTCTTGGTAAAAGCAGTCCACTAATGATAATGTGTCTTAAAATCTCATAGTTGCACACTATTTTACGTTAATTTAGTGAAATATTTTCTGGGTGCAATAATGTGTTTCTTCTTTTTAACTCACAAAATCATAAAGCTTTTGCTAAAATTGTAGAGTCTACATTTATAAAATAACAGAGGACTTCATTTAGATTCCTTACCATTTGCACACAAATAGGTCATTTCATAGTTTTATGAAATTCTATGAGCAGCAGATGTTCTGTTGGCTAATCCAAAACACTTTGATAGAAGAAGCAGGAAAGATTTCCATTAGATATTCTAAATCTTCCTATACTTTCAGTTTATGGTTATACCAATTCTGCAGCAAGACAAGATTCTAAATCAGAAAATTACAGAGTAAGGACTGATTACCATAAATTTGTTGAGTTGGTTCTGCTGTGTGAAATAGTGCCTATGACACAGAACTGAAGAAGACAGTCACGTGGGATGACGGGTGCTTTGGTCCTGAGCGTTCACTACCAGAAGAGAAGGTTGCGATGGTGACAATGGATGACTGACATCCAGGTTCACGACAGAAGTGCAGCATGAGGCGAGCTTTCACAGCACAGATATGACAGCTTCAACATGCAGAGCAGGGCCATCATGTGGCATTTCCTTTGACGTTTGTGCCTGAGCTTATTTGTGGGGAATGCATGTACGTTCTGAGGCCCTCGGCATCTCAAAGTTCTGAGACAGGACTCTACAATTTAGGATGTGTCAGAAGGGAAATATTGGGTTATAACTTTAAAGGTAAAGCACAAGGCCCAGAAGACATAATCACATGTATATATATATAAGGCACACACATGTGCACAAACATGTATACATATATACACACATATGAAAACAAATATACATGTATAATATATGCTAGGAAAGAAAATCATACTAGCTAAATAAATGATAGCCTCAAATAAAATATTTTAAAAATATTAACACCGATTAAGTTCTTTACCCAGAATATAGTTTAAAATTTCAATAGCAAGATAAATTTAAAAAGGAAATATTTGGCTAGACAGCAAAGCAAGGAAGATATAGAAGTGGAAATTAAGTACATGAAAAGGTACTCAACATCATTTGCCATTAGAGCAATGCAAATTAAAATTGTCCTACAATATCACTTCATAGTCCTTAGAATGGCTATAATTGGCATAAAGTAACAAATATGTACACACGTACATTGCTTGTGAGAATACCACATGACAGCATCGATCTGCAGAGCAGCTGGGCAGATGTCCTAGAAAGCTAGATAGAAGCTTACCATGTGAGCCGCTCTGCCATTCTGAGTGCTTGCTCTCACGAAGGGAGAGTGTGTCTGTGGGAGGTGTTCATAGCAGTCACGATAGCTAACAGTAGCTGGAGACAACATGAATTCCCATCAGCTTGTAAGTGACTTATAAAATGTGGGATGTCCACGTGACAGAACACTACTTGGCAATGCAAAGTCATACACCTTGCTAACCGCTATAAAAGCATTATAGTGATTAAAAGAAGCCAGATACAGAGGTGACGAATTGAGAAATTCCTCTTTATGAAATGCCCAGAGTAGCAAAATTTATAGATTGTAGAGATGGATTAATGATTAATTGGAGTTGGGGGTGCAAATGGATAGGGAATGGAAGTTACAGCGGTCCCTTGAGTTACAACTGGCCTGACATATGAACAACTTGGGCTACAACTACAATTTTAGCTTTAATTTATGAACAACAGCTTGAGTTACAACCTGAATACAACCTGAATACCGGCCGCTTGTGTTTCCAAGATGCTCTCAGACACAGCTTTAACCCTCAGAGAATGCTAGAAGAAATATAGCCACTTTCTTTCCTGTGGGGCTGATGGAGCAATCTGGGCCAGTGTGTCTCTAGGGACACTGAGGTCTGCCTGTGGACAGGAGAGACTGAAGGCTGTGAAGAAGAGCCTGAACTTTCACTGACCAACCTGAGCTACAACCAGCCCTGAGTTGAGTTCATAGGTAAAGGGTCCACTGTATTCACAAAGGAATCTCGAAGGTGATAGGATCATTTCTAAAATACTCTGGCCTTGGTTACAAAATATAACCTGAAAATATATCTGAGATGGGTGACAGTTATTGGAGGTAACTGATATCTCAGTGATACTGTTGAGAAAATAAATTAAGGTTTGGATTGTAATCAGCAGTAGAGTTGCAGGTAGAATTATCAGTTCAGAAATTTGTAGGTACAACACAAAAGCAAGAAAAGAAAGCAGAAAGTTGCAGCTAAAACATAGTTCAGAAATTTGAGAAAATTTGACATTTATAGAGTTCTTGAAACAAATTTTTAAAATATTTTGAATCCACAAGGGCACATATGACCTTCATTTTTGCATCAATGGCGACTCTGCTCTCCCTAGATCAGCAAGCTCCAGTGGCGCCGACTGCGAAGAGGGTAGAATGAGAGCACAGACGCTGAGGGTAGCCCTGGACGTCTCCAGCTCGAGCGATGCGCTTCCCGTTCTGTGTTCCTGTGACAGGCTGAGTGTGCAGCCAGCCGCTTGCAGACTGCACTGTGAGGAATGAGGTGCTGTGGCGTGGAGCCGGAGATTGGCCCCCAGATCGGTTCTTCTCAGGGGATGTAGAAGCAGAGGAACGGGAGTGCTCAGCTCACCGGGGCCGCAGCCTGGAGGACAGCACAAAGCCAGATTCCCCTGTCCTCCCTCCCCTTTCTGCCCTGGGAACAAGGTGAGCAGCTTTGCTCTAGAACCTGCTGTTGCCCTGGTGCATGGCTTTGCCACTGGCCTCTGTAACGGTGAGGCAAAGGAAACATTTCTCTTCATGAGATGGTCAGGTCAGGCAGTTACAGAGATGGAGGGGTGGAGAAGCTGGGAGAAGCAGGAGGTCCTGGGGCTGCTGATTTCCCCTAAATGAGCTCGGCTACACTGTGTCTCCCTCAACAAAGCAAAGCTACTTCCTGTGTTTTCTGTAGTTTGAGTAAGAACACCAAGAAAGGGTGGAAAAGATGGGGGAAGCTCAAGAGACTCAGGAGGCAGGAGTTTGAGCCAGACGGTGCTCCCTGAGCAACTTCCCAGCTAAGGCATTTATTTCCGGGGATACTGAAAAACTGGCATCTCTTTAGATTAATGTGTTTGTTTCTTAGGGCTGCTGCAAAAAATGACCACCATGAGCTGTTTGAAAGTAACAGAAATTTAGAGCCTCATAGTTTGGAGGATAGAGCCAGAAATCAAGGCGTGAACTCCGCTGCCTCAGGCCTCCGGGGAGGAATCTTTTCCTGCCTCCCGCCAGCCTTCGGCGGTTCCTCAGGGCATCTGCACTAATTCAGCAGGATCTTATCACTACCTGGCTGTGGCCACAAAGACCTCGCTTGTAAGTAAGATCACATTTACTGGGATTACACTTCCACATGTCTTGGGAGTTATACAATTTAAAGTCGCGTTACAACAGAATAATAAATAATGAGGTCGAGCTCATGTTTATGAAGCATTTCATAAAATTGTACGAAGAATGATGCTTTCAAGAATACTGTAGCTATTTTTTTCCCTTTTCTCTCATTTAAGAGAATCACGGCAGAGAGCTGGCAGGACGGGCTGCCAGGAGATGTCCTGGTGAGTGCAAAGCCACCACACCTCTGGGCTCCACTGTGATGTAGCCCCTGCAGACCACTGACCTCCATCTGCCTCTTCTGTACTTGATATGCAAACTGAGACTAAATTCCTTCCTTGGCAAATTTTACATGACAGAATAACTGGGGAGCTACTGTATAATAGGAAAGAAATTTGTTTTCAATTATACACTTAACACTAAGCATCCTTTTATAAAACTGTTACTACTTAAATTATTTCAATAGTATTAGTTTACCCTCTTGATTATTTTCCTGAATTTATACATCTATACATAGAAATTAGCTAAAGTGAAGAGATAGAGAATAGAGATCTCAGCAAGTGTAGGGGTGTGTGGACCCTGAGAACACGTTAGGTCCAGGAGATGCTGGAAGCAGAGCTGCCAACACGCAGCACTGCCCTCACACCACTTGAGGGCCTGTGCCGACCGGGTCTGAACCTCCCTGAGCTGCCTGCTTCGGATTCTGAGATGCTTTTCAAAAGAAACACCTCAACTTGTATTACTAGCTAGACGATGAAACTTTTTACTGACTTAAAGTTAAAATATACTTTTTAAAAAAGGACCACTGAGACGTACCTTAATGGCAGGATCGTGAAAGGATGGAAACTTTTGAGAAGGCAACACTGATGAATGATTGTTGATATGTGTACCGGAGTCAGGTGGCAGAGGTCCCACTTCCCTGCGCTGCGGTGATCACAGGAACGCAGCGTAGGATATGTAAGAAATGACCTCTGCCGACAGAGAAGGTTTCAGACAGATCTGACCGGTGCCCTTTGGTTTCTGGGCACAAAGTCCTGACACTTTGCCCTAGCATGCTTCCTCTCCAAGCCTGATATCCAGGTTCCCACCCCTGGGGGCTTTTATCAAAGGGTCTGACGGCCAGGATCTAGCTCAGTAGTTCTGGCACCTGCCTCACAAAAGATCTGGAGCTCACCCTGGCCACTGGAGGAGGAAGACACTGGCTGCTTCGGGAGGATCAGTGCCTGCTCTTGGGTTATGGTGGGGTGGGTACCCGAGTGGAGCTCTGGACACAGGTTAAGAAGAGAGCGACAGGACAAGGGACAGATGATGCCAGGTACGCGGTCCCTCTGCTTTCACTAGCACATCTCATCCTCTCTGGATTACAGATCTCTCTCCAGGAAAAATGTGCCTACAGCCAGATACCGGGGGTGTGTCTTCTTCCTCATCTATTAAAATCCTCAAATCAAGATCTCTACTCTACTGAACTTTACATGCCTTTGTTATTGCCCAGGTGCTGTTTTTAGAATGTTAGCAGTTACTCAACTTGCAGAGCCAAAACTTTTTACATACCCATTATGATGACGGGTCCTCAGTTTCCTGGCTGGACTCTGATCAGCCACTGCTCTACTCTGAGCCCAGCTGCTTTATAGAAACATAACCCACTGTTATTGGGAATTTAAACTGAAGTGGATGCTTTGAATAATCATATAGAAGAGCTTTCAAAAACTAAAACTACAGGGGCTGGGGATTTACCTCAATGGTTCCAGCGCCTGCCTTGCAAGTGCAAGGACCTGGGTAACCACATACAACAATGACGGACATGGAGACTCAAGCCCAGCAGCAATCAGTACCACATACCACAGTGCTGGGTGTGGTGGCTCATGCCTATAATCCCAGCACTTGGGAGGCAGAGGCAGGAGGATTGCTGTGAGTTCAAGGCTGAGCTCAGGGCCAGCCTGAACTACAAAAGTGAGACCTGTCTCAAAATCTCCTCCAAAAGCCCCTGAACCCCCCCCCAAAAAAAAACCCAACTAAAAATTCAAACAACTGTTATAATCTAGCCATCTATTTTCTGTGCATGTTATTAAAATAATTGAGATGAAGATCTCACAGTGTTACCTGCATTGTTTATCACTTTCCTTGTAGCATCGTTCTCAACACCTAAGAAATGGAAGCAACATGAGGGTTCATCGATGGGTACGTGGGTGAAGCAAATGAGGTGTCTGCATGTGATGGAACGTCCTTCTGACTTGAGAAAGGACAGCTCAGCCGAGGAGCTGTGTGCTGGGCGAGGTGGCCCCGGGCGTGGGCTGCACTCCCTGCCAAGTGGCACAGCACTCAGAGTCCCATCACTGCAGCTGCAGGACGGAGTGAGCCTCTGAGTGACGTCCTTGCCAGTGACAGCTGCCTCCCACTGCTTCAGCTGAACCTCAGAAAGATTCCCTCTTCCTCATGAAAATACTTAATTTCTTGGAGCGGGGTGTCCCCTGTCTACTTCTGCTAACTTCTGATGTTGGAAATAAAATGTAGTTTAGAGGAATATGTTCCATCACAATTACTCTCCACTTGCTGAATAGACATTTATCTTAAATATCAAAGTTGTATCTTTTCCTTTGGGGAATCTTTCTCTGGTATGAGAAAATAAAGATGTAAATGAGTCCTAGAATTGTATGTTATATATCGTGAAATAGAAAATACTCAAAGTGAAATAGGGTGAAGGGGGGAACATAATGAGATTATAACAAAAAAGAAAGGAAACAAATTTTATGTATACAGGGGGGTGGTAGAGTGGGTAGGGCTATGGGAAAAAATGAGAATTAAGTTGTGTCTTATACTGGTACAAATCCTCATTGTGGAGTGCAATTATGATGTGTATATGTAGTGTACCAATAAAGATTTCAATAAAAATATAAAATAAAATAGAGATTTTATTAATCAACTTTCTCCATATCTGTCTCTCATTTTCCTTCCATAGTCTTGTCCTATAAACTATTGTAAAGCTAATCAACACTAATGAGATCATATTTTAAATTATTCTTCTAATTAGTTCCTTGGTTTTGAAATGTCATTAGTCTCTTGAATTAATTATTGTGGTATGAATATGCATGACAGATTTTCTAGGAAGTCCGTCTAATTTAGGTTGCTGATTGCATTGCTTATCACCTAGAGAGTTTTTGGTTATCCTTACCAAATAATGTTTATTGAGGCTATGTTTATGGAATATACAACTGGTCTGACAGTTGCTGTGAGACCCGTCTGTGACTCTGTTTTGATTCACGCTTGCTGTGTCCCTTTATTCCCACACTTTGCTTTGTTTTCTGTCTTGGCTACAAATTTATTTCTCCTTAATAACAATGAAAGGGTCTTCAGTGGTGAGAAGTTTCACTTCACAATTTTAATGCATGTATATACTTGGCTAACCAGAAACTCCTCCTCCTTCTGGGGTACACAGCCCCCTAATGCTAGTATTATTCACATTCCCCTTCCAACTAGTTCTCTAAGAACAAACAGACCCATCAGAGATGAGGTTACTGTTTGGCTGGTTGATCTTAGTGTAGACTTGTCGGCTCGTGTCGGTAGCTTGTGGCCCTGTACTGAGCCATGTAGATTCTCCCTTCGGCTTGCTTCTCCTTCGTGGCAAGATGAGGTGAACGGGTTAGTGGTTTTGTCATTCTGAAGTCTTTCTGAGTCGGCTCTTTTGGCTTGAATGTGGAAGGTGGCTGTTTCCACTGCTGTCCTCTCAGGTACAGGAACATAGCAGAGAGAGACAGAAATGGATGCCCACCGAAAAGCGCCATGCTGGTGTTGGCATTTCCAGTTCTGGAGGTGGTAATCTTTGGGTCTAGCTGGACCAGATCCTGTCCTTAGTTAAGCTACATGAGACAGCAGAATTCTTCTCTTGCATAAATTCTCCAGTGCCTGTAACTTTCTGCTGAGTGGCAGTGAGATTGTCCATGAGATGCGTGGCCACCGATCACTGCACAGCAAGGCCCCTCTGTGCGGCCCTCAGGGCCAACACCTGTCTGCTTCGTTCCGTGGGTGGAGATGAAGTGGGTGATAGACAGATCTCTGCACTCGGCCACATGACTGCTCTCACACTTAGCAGGAAGTAGAGAAATGTGACATTCGCCAAAGGATAAACAATTAATTTACTCTCCCCTCCTGAAAGGAAAAAATGATGAAGCCAACAAAGCATTTTTCAGCATTGCCAGAGGATATGTGAGAAACACTCCACACAGTGGAAGAAAAGCAGCAATAATAAAAGTCATATAAACAATATATAATCCCTCACTCCTGACACAGGTAGTTCTTTGCTCATGTTCTTACAATAATGTTAAATCATTATTACCAGGAGACCTGAATTTATAAACCAAGTTTGGCCTCCATACAAGTTCACAATCGCCTTCCTTGGCAAGAATATTGGTTTTTTCCCCTTCACTTTTCTGCTTGCCTTGTAATTTGGAAATGTACTCATAAGATGGCAATAATCTCATGATAGTCAGTTTTAGAGTTACTAGACATCTTGACGGTAGAAAGCAATCCAAAGCCGTAGGTACTAATTGACTCATTTTGAAATCGACCCAGTGATTTCTCTAGCATGAGAACTGAAGGCATATTATTTTATTTAACAAACTTAAGAATTTATGTCCTAATCATTTCAGATCACACTTGAGAGCTGATCCCCTTGGGTACAGTTTCCTTTCTACTTTTCAATTGTTTTGGAGTAAGAAATAAAAGAATAAGAGGTAAAGTACTACTAGGTTTCTAAAGTGAGGCATCTTTTATTGCTATAAAACTACCTTGGGCTAATTCCACACTAAAACTGCCAGAGCATGAAACTCAAGAAATTACATTTTTAAAAAGACTTAAAATGTCAATTTTAAATCAAGGGATAAGGCACTAAACTAACTTTTAGAGTTTTTGAAATAAGTAAAATATCAACTGTGTGGTGAAACTTGAGGCATAAAACTGAACGTGGTATTTCCTGTGAAACCTTAGATTGAGATCTATGTTGTAGCAGTATTCCACATATCAACTGCCAGTAAAAGGCCAGGCACAAAGTAGGTAGGATAAACATGTTGGATTAATGATTACATAGGTGAAAGAAAAAGTACATTTCAGAGTTCATGAAGTCTTTTTGCTGCCAAACGAATTTTAAAATACTTGCTACACTTGTAACCACTGCTAGTTACTGCTAGCGACATTGTGACCAGTGCTAGTTACTACTAGCGACATTGTGACCAGTGCTAGTTACTGCTAGCGACATTGTGACCAGTGCTAGTTACTGCTAGCGACATTGTGACCAGTGCTAGTTACTGCTAGTGATATTGTAACCAGTGCTAGTTACTTCTACTGACAAGACTCCCGTTTATAGACTCCTCAGTTGTTCCCTGGGCTGTACATTAGGTGGGTGCTGGTTCTGGATGTTGGATACTGATCTCTAAAACACGAGGGAAAGATTAGAAAAATAAAGGCTTCACAAAGGAAAAAAAATTTTGTTTAACTTACAGATTGTAGACTGTGTACAATGAGCATGTTCAGAGAAGGAGTTCGATTTATAGCTGATAAATAGAAGAATTAACAGAAACAGGAAGAAGGAAATCACTGTTCATAGTATGTGGCAATCAACTCAGTGCATTAGGAAGACATTACAAATCTGTGGTTTGAGACAGATTTTGAATGTAAAAATTCTTGGGCTTATAGAGGCAAAAAAGCACAGGAGAAAAGTGAAGTGAGTTCAGAGAGAGGGAGAGGAGCTCAGTCCCTGCTGTGTGCACATGCGGGAACACCGTGTAGGCACCCGCAGGCAAGGCGCCTCATGAGGGTTAATGCAAAGTCG
>PVIR01006637.1:6263-65108 GCA_004026965.1 Petromus typicus | reverse complement strand
GGGGCTGTAGCTGAAATGACTGGATGTTGTTCTCATTGAATATGGGGGAGTAGAATAGAGGCCCAGTTCGCTCTCTCTGCTCTTGTGTGTGTTTGAAATTTTTCCATTTAAAAGAAAACAGCCGCAGTCTTGTCTGGCCCTGTCTTGTTTATCAAATAGCGAATTGTTTTGGAAATTTGCTTAGTATCAGTGTAGAGCTGCCACGTTCTTCTCTTTTTAATGTACAAATTGAGCAGCCCTAATGTGGAAATCTGAAGTCCAGAGCAATTCAGAATTTGAAACTGAGAACCAACAATGGAAAAATTCCACACCCAATCTCATGCGATGCATCCCAGTCCAAACGCCAGAACACTAAAAACATTGTGTGGAATTTCTCTTCAGGGTATGTGTACGAAAAGGTTTCTATGGGACATCAGTGAATTTCATCATTTTCACGATATCTCATGTCTATCAGAATATTCCCAAACCTGAAAAGACCTAAAATCTAAAACATGTCTGGTTGCAAGGGTTTCAGACAGAGGGTCCTCTCTCTCTCTACACATGTCTGTCAAACAGCATAAACACCAGAGATGCAGTCAGTGTATGTATCATTTTACCCAAACACGTGGAAACTCATCTCAAAGCTCTCTCCACATCAATACAAAGGGAGCTTCTACATTTTTCTTTATTTTAATAAATATGTTGATGAATAGATAATGAATTCATGAGGCTCTAAAAACTATTCTCCACCTTTTCTCTCTTTTTTTTTTTTTTTTTTTTTTTTTGAGACAGAGTCTTGCTTTGTAGTTCAGTCTGGCTGTGAACTCACTATGTAGCCCAGGCTAGGCTCAAACTTACAGCGATCCTCCCGCCTCTGCCTCCTGAGAGCTGGGATTATAGGCATGAGCCACCATATCTGGCATTTTGCCCTTTTATATTAAGAAATGTACTGAGTACTGTAAACTGTGATAAGCACTGCTTTTTTAACTTTGTTGAGGTATTTCTCCATGAAGAACCATTTTATGTTCCAACATATTTTTAACTTGTTTTCAGGTTTTATGTCATATTTATTATAAGAGAATGAAAAAAGTCAGATGTTTTCTTATATATTTTGTTATTTTTAGCCTGTTTATTAGAAATACACACACACATGTAGCAACATAAAATATAAACATATACTCACTCAACTTGTGGTTAAACGAACATCTATGTGACCCTGTCCCAATCCATCTTTTCTGCTCAGAATCTGCTCTGAGAATGACATCTGTAACATCCTTTCTGTGTTAGCTTTCCATTACTGTAACAAATACACAATACAACAAATTTACAAAGAGAAAAGGTTCATCTTGACTCACATTCTTAGATGTTTCAGTTCGTGATCAGTTGGCCCAGTTACTTTTGGGCCTGGGGTGAGGCAGCACATCATGGCGTGGAGTGTGTTGGGAGGCACAGCTGGCCAGGCGGAGAAAAAAGGAGAGGAGGGGTGGGGTTATCTGCTCCCCACTCAAGACACACCACACAGACGGAAATACCTCCCACTAGGCCCCACCCCTTACAGTTTCTAATACCTCTCAGTAGTGCCATCCTGGAGGACTCAACTTTAACAGATGGACCTCTGGAGACATTTAAGGTTCAGACCAGAGCATTGCCTTATTACGCATCCCGAAACACTGCAGAATTCCCCATGTTGGGTTGGAGTGTGTTTCGGTGGTAGAGCACTGGCCTGACACACATGGTCCCCTGGGTCCAGTCGTCAGTGCTGTACTGAGAACATGGCCAGTGTTAGGTAGAGCTATGGTTACTCGATTTATAGTATTTTGGGTTTTCTTTCTTGCTCTTCTGTTTCTTTTTGCTGTATAGTGTTTTATTCCATACATGTACCAAAATGTATTTATCCAGTTGGAGTTTATCTTGCTGCAGAACCCCAACTGAATTTCTTTTCACAGGAGTTTCCAGCTGAACTAACAGTTTTTAGTGAGTGATCCATCTTTTTCTCACTGATTTAAACATTCCTTTTATTATTTAGTAAATGAACTTATAAATTTTGCTTACTATCTAGAGTCTCCTCCACTTGCTCACCTCTGCTCCTGAATTCATCATGGACGGTGTACTATAGTCACTTTGTAAATCTGGCAGATTTGTCTCCCTAGATTGATTTGTTTCTCTACCTCCTCTAGAGCATTAAAAAAAAAATTCCCGGGCCGGGGATTTAGCTCAGTGGTTCCAGCGCCTGTCTTGCAAGTGCAAGGACCCGGGTTCGATCCCCGGTAACCACATACCATACTGGGCGTGGAGACTCACCCAGCAGCAACCAGTACCACATACCACAGTGCCGGGCGTGGTGGCTCACGCCTGTAATCCCAGCACTTGGGAGGCAGAGGCAGGAGGATTTCTGTGTTGTGAGTTTGAGGCTGAGCACAGGGCCAGCCTGAACTACAAAGTGAGACCCTGTGTCAAAAAAAAAAAAAAAAAAAAGAATTCCCATGTGATCCTTTGAATCAATTTGACAAGTTCTAAAATAATCTAGTGAGTATATTTTTGCACCCCATTAAAACTATAGACTAAAAGAAAGATAGTATCTTTATCTACTCTTCTAGCCAAATATGGGATGTGCTTTTTTTCCCTTTATTCAGACTTTCTTATCACATAATAGACCAAAGGGATTATTCATGCAGACTTTGTGAAGTAACTCCTTATTTTAACATTTGAATAGTATTCCATTGTGTTTCATTGCATGGTTTGTTTAATCATTCCACTTTTGACTGGCATTTGAATAAATACTCCTAAATCTATTCTGTTATGAACAATGCTGCAAAAATATCCCTGCACAAGCATGTATTCGGGCATGCAACTTGGAATATGGTTACTACAAATTAAATTGATAGAGACTTGAAGGAACTGAAGAGCACGCTTTCATTAAAAATATTGTATGAAGATAAACTTATAGAACACATCCCAGTAAAGCTAAAAGAGAGAATGCCCTTATAATGTTAAGTAGCAGGTCATAGCAGGAAAATAAAATGATTATTATACAGTTATCATGACCCTGATCTTGAATGCAAAATAATCTCATCTGTCCCCAGGATAAGGCAGAAGTGACAAAGCTGAGCTCTTCCAGGATCGGCTCTGGGAACACTTGGTAACATCTCCATCACAGCTCATAGCCAGGCTGGGGAATGGAGCCCCTGGATGGCTCCTGTTGTCAGCTGAGTTCACACACACATCGTGGGGCTCAAAGACTGTGTGGGAAATGGCCGTCTGCAGAATGAATCCCACCAGAACCAAGTCTGATCCCTGAGGTCATCAGCTGTGGCCCTGGATCCAGCCTTGCTTGACGATGCGTCCAAGCGGGTTCTCTGAGACCCAAGCTACAAGCAAGATCATTGTACCAGGTCCCAGAGGGCACCAAGACTAAGGTGCGGAGCTTGACACTTCATTGTGTACCACCCTGAGGGCTCTAGAACTGCTCCGGAAGTTCAAAATAGAACAGAAGACTAAGGGCCAATCATCCATTGCTGCAGAACAAACCAGTTCCACTTACTTTAGTGGCTTGAGCACTTGCCTTTACTCAGCACTGTGTGGGTCAGCAGACTGCAGACATAGGGCGGCTTAGCTGGGCAGGACAGCTCAAGGGGGTCTCATGTGGATCTGGGGCCTCAGCTCTGATTCCTGGAACAGGTAGGCTGTCTGGGTCCCCTCTGCTTGGGATCCCAGTCACTGGGAGTGCACTCAAGTATTCTCCACAAGGTGGCGGCATTCAGAGAGCCAGGCCCAGGGAGCAAGGGCTTCTCAGACATGAGCTGTTAGGACCAGAGCAAATGTAACTTGACTTGTGTAGAGGACCAGTGCTTCCATAAGAGGACTGAATCAGTGACTGGGGAGCACAGATGCAGGAGACTAACCAATGCTGGGGCTTTCAGAGGCCCAGTGGCTACGAGGTTCTGGAGCCAGGCCGGTCTGGGATGGAGATTTTGTCCTGCCATGTACTTTCTGTGGTCCTATACTAGCAACATTTCCATTCTCACTGTTGATTTCTTCATCTGTAAAACCAGCCTAACAGGGCCGTTGTGACAGTCAGACTTCTCCTGGCACATAGAAGCAGTTGGTTAATGGTGGCAGTGTGGTCAGTGTGACAGGAGTGGTGGTGGATGTGGCGATGGCCGATGATGGCACAGGTTCTCTGCATGAGCAAAAGTCGCTGACAGGTAAATACACGTGATCTACAGAAGGAGAGTAGGCGAGGGCACCGCAGGCCGAGAGGTAGTCTCATTACTTCTGCTGCCTCCTCTGGCTAAGGAGCATGTTCAAAGGCCTGGAGGCCAGAGTGGGAATTCTGGGCCTGACAGAGTGCTCCACCCAGAAGATGGCACCCGGCCCACTGCATTTTCCCAAGATGGAGATCTCCTGTCACTGTGTCCCGGATGCTAATGTTAAAGCCCTGACTCCAGGGCCTTGGATCTGAGTGTATTTGGAGACAGGTCCCTTGAAGAAGTGCGTATGTTAAAGTGGAGTAAGGGACACCCTAATCCAGTCTGGCAATTGTCCTCATAAACCAACCATTGTGGCACACACTTGTAATCGCAGCACTCAGGGAGGCTGAGGCAGAAGGATCGCAAGTTCCAGTCCAGCCTGGGGAATTTAGCAATTTAATGAGGTCTTGTCTCAAAATCAAAAGTAAAAGAAGGCTGCAGAGGTAGCTCAGTGCAAAGGTCCTCTATTCAGTTTCCAGTACACACAAAAGGAAATCTGAAGACACACAGAAACACCAGCTTCACATGTGCCCAGATGAGAGGCTGCGTGAGGACACAGAGAGAGGATGAGACTTGGAAACCAAGCATAGGGCCTTGGAGAAGCCACCCATGCTGATGCCTCAGTCTTGGACACCCAGTCTGCCCTGCAGTGCTGCTCTTGTCACCCACAGTCGCATCCAGCTGCCTGCTGTGAGGAGCCCATATCCCCCCATCCTGAGGGGCCCCCAGATGTAGGTGCTCCAACTGACAGCTGGCATTTGCCATCAGGGATTTGTGTGGAGATGCCCCGCTGATCCTCCAGACACTTGGGCCTGACAAGCTGTCCCCATTGCATCCTTTTGGACCCCCAGCATTCATGAACCCAACACAATCTGGAGTAGTTTATTACACAGCAATTAGACACCACCACCACCACCATCACCGAGGCTTTTCCAGAGCTACCCTCGGGAGAACGCCAGCTTTTGATAAGGCGCTGATGTCGCTACCTTGTGGTCAGGGAAAGCAGCGCAAGACCTGCTGCTGCCTTTTTAAGAGCTGCTTATTCAGGTTCCTTGCCAGGAATTTGCACAGTCCCTGAGTCCATCTACAAATCAGCAGTTTCTTACACTCCCCCAAACCCAGACTTTTCTGAATTGAACATAAAAAAAAATCAGTTTACACATGCTAGCCCAGTAACTAAACCTAATTCGAACTGACAGTAGTCTGTGTAGAGTGCTCTGCTTTAATTTCACTGGAAGGAACTGATATTTGGTAATGAGGTACTGGAGATCTGTCATAGGGAACAGCAGTCCTCTTAGTGTGGTCCCCAGACCAGCAGCATTCGCCTGGGAATCACGGGAAATGCAAGTCTTCAGGCTCTGCTCCTCACGCCCACATCCCTGGCCCAATCCTCTGGCCTAGAGCCAGTGATGAGACAAAGGTGGCTGCAGAAGAGTGAGGCAAAGGGAAGCTGCTCACCTGATGGCCACCAGGAAGCAGAGCAACAAAGCTGGAGAGGGAGGCAGGAGCTGGGAACAAGGTCAAGGCCTTGTGACTCACCCCCGGCTGTAAGCTCCACCTCCAAACAGTCCATTCCTCTCTGCATGGTTTAATCCACAAGACCATCAGTTGGCTTCGGAGGATGTTTAAATCCAAACCATAATGAAGACATTTATAAAATCCCCAAATCTAGAAACTCCACAGCACAATCAATCCTGATGGTTGAATATAAGGAATTGCTTTCAGATGTGTATTTTGAAGTTTCAAGTGATATTAAAGAAAGCTGTAAGATTTTTATGTTTTGGAAAGTAGGGGTGGAGCTTTCTTGCAGCAATGGAGAAGGGACATGATTAATAACATGAAATGCTACCTTTTGCTGAGTGTGTATAAACTACCAAACCTGCGGCCAAGTGCTGCACTTCTCTGACACACACAATGATTGGGAGACAGCTGTTTTTAAAACGGGGGAAACCAGGGGAAGAGGAGTGAACACTGATCAAGCCTAGAGGGGCCACCAGCAGGAGCTGGGCCTTCGGTAGAGAGACACAGCCTCCACATGTGGGCTCGGTTCTGCCCGGGACGCTCCTGTAAGGGCCTCCCTTTGGCTGAGCCCCAGGAGAAGCCAGAGGACAAGAGAAGTTCTGCAGCCCCAGCCCAGAGGGGCACAGCCAGTGAAGGTGAGAATATGTGTGTGGGGCCCAGTGAGGACGCCCAGCCCACCCCTGTTTCATGTGTCAGTTGTATCTGTGTGTAGCACAAACATACAACACATACTGTGTTTCTACAATGTAGAAAAGTATCACATGGAAAATTCTGGTTTGCAGCAACTTGATTCTTTTTCAACTTACTCCCCAACAATTTACCTACGTTATCCAGGTAGCTTTATTTTAGCTAATTGTTTGTTTAGAATCCCATCATGGTACAGTGCTCCTTACTCCATGTTCCCCTAGGCAGGTGCTCCTATGTGAGGACCGGCTGGGTTGTAGGACTCATGCATCCAGCTTTATTAACAATGCCAAATTCTTCTCCAAAGTAGCTGTGTCGCAGCATCGGTCCTCTTAGTCCTCCAGTCCCACCCCGCACCGGTGAGAGCAGACCTTTTTGTTTCGTCATCAGCAAGATGCCTGTGAAAATTTACCATCAGGCTCTTTGGTTTCCATTTCTCTGAGAATCCCAAAGTGGGGTCGCTCTTCACCCATTCTGCTCCTTGGAGACACACGCCGTGTCTTCCTACCTTAGCTTTGCTTGTGTATCTTCCCCAGGGAGACTCCCAGAATCCAACACACCACCTCAGGCAGGAATGACCTTGGCGCAGGCTGCCCCTGTGGCAAATGTTCCAGACTCAGTGTGGGTGCTCAGGATTGTGTTTGCTATAGATGACGACGCCTCGCCTCTCCCTGGGGTATGAGTGACAAATGCTGGATGGGTGGAGGCTGAGGGCAGCAGCAGTGGCAGGAGTGACTCAACAGAATGGGAAGAGTGAATACCCAAGCCCCTGTTTATGATTGGCAAAATAGTATCTGGTTGTCTTTTAAGTGCCAAGTATGAAAGGGCCAACGTAGTCCAGACCAGGTAAAATATTCCTCTGAGCCGTCAGGCAGCCTGGGAAGGAAAGGACACCACTCACTGAGAAAAGCCTCACTGTGTCCCTGCCACGTGCCACGCTTTGCCGGGCACTGGAAATTCAAGTAAACAAAACACGCAGCCCCAGCTTGCCGGGCTTAGGCGGCTGAGAAAGAAGGCCATGGAGATAACGGTGTTTCTTTCTTTGCCTCTGGAGGTTACAGATCTGATGTTAGGGTGTTGCCAGTGTCGTTTCTCCCAAGGCTCCTCCTAGGTGTCATGGCTGTGTCCCTCTGTGCCTTCACTGGGTTGTTTCTCCTCCTTCTGACAGAGAAGACACCAGTCCTGTTGGATTCACCCATGTGAACTCATGTTACTTTAGTTCTCTTTTTAAAACAGTATGGTCAGTTTCTATCACTATATCCCAACACCCGAGACAGTTAACTTAGAAAAAATAAGGTTCATTTTGGCTCACAGTGCTGGAAGTTCTAGCCTGAGATCAGGCGGTCCCGTGCCTTTGGGCCTCTGGCCAAAGTGATGCATTATGGGAGAAACACACAGCGCAGCAAAAGTATGAAGCAAGTAGGAAGAAAGACAGCAGGGCCCCACACCCTTCCACGGGCACAGTGACACCGGCCTAAGGCCCTCCCCAGGCCCCACCTCCTGAAGGCCAATGGCCTGTCCTATGCTGCAACCCTGGGAACCGAACCTGTAACCTCTGCACTCTAGGAGACAGAGCACAATGCAAGCCATAGCAAAGACCTGATCTCCAAATAGTCATCTACCGAGGGCTGGGGCTTAGGACTTCAACATGTGAGCTGGAGGGAGCACAGTTTGCCCATCACTGTCTGTTGGATACTTCAGATGTTAATTGGGTAGTCATATCTATGTGTAAAATTATCCGGGGGCTTTGGCTTGGCAAGTTTCTGGTGGCCTTCCCTGAGGAGGTGACATTGGACTGGGTACTGAAAGAAGGGAGCCAAGCAGAAGGGAGGAGCAGCAGCCCAGGTGGAGGAGCTGGGTCACCCTGAGCTAGATACCAGTCATCGGAACACTTAGAAAATACAGAGCAAATGAAGCATGGTGAGCATGGCTGTAAGCCCAGCTGCTTGAGAGGCTGAAGCATGAAGATTGGAAGTTCAACACCACCCTGAAGATCTTGGCAAGAACCTGTCTCACAATAGGATGTAGCTCTGTTCTCCCTGGATTCAATCCTCAGTATCTAAAACAAAACAAATCAGAACATAAAAGCACAGCCCCCAAGCCCCACCTCAGGTCTACTGGATCTGACTCCCCAAGGGAAAGAGCCCCACATCTGCATTTCCTTCTAGTTTTTTCATTTTGAAAAAATCAAGCCTCCAGTAAAATTAAAAGGACTACCTGACTGAATTCCCTTCACCCAGATGCCCGACTTGTTAATATCTTGGCTCATTTTCTCTTTGTCTCCTAGTGCTACCCTATCTTCAGCATGCAGTACTGAGCGAAGGACTATCTCCACAGCCACAACTGTATAAAATTAACAATGTCATCATCAAGTCAGAAATGCCACCCAGCGTTCAGAGAACAGATGAATTCCCAGATTACCACAGCATTCCTTGGGTAGCTACATAGTCACTTTTTCTATCCAAGATCCAAGCAAAACATACAGACTATACATTTTGTCATGTCCCTTTAGTCTGCATTAATCTAGAAGAAATCCTTGCCTTTTAAAAAGAATGGTATTAATTTTTTTTTCAAAAAGAGCTCAGGCTTGTAAAATGCCCCACATTCTAGATTTGTCTAAATATTCCTCATGATTAGAATCAGGTTAAGTATTTTTGGCAAGAATATGACAGAGAAGGTGCCAGGTATGTGATATCGCATCATGTCAGGGCAAACAATGTCAGGCTGTCCCCTTCTGAGTGACGGTGAGTTTGACCCTTCAGTTAAGGGACACCAGATCTCTTCCCTGTAAAGTTACAAGCCCCTTCCCCCTTTTCCACTACCGGGGATTGAACTTAGGACCTTGTGCTTGTGAGACAGGCGCAATGCTACTGAACTAACTCCCCTGCCCAAGTTCCCCTTCTTCACCAGCCGGTAATCTGTTGTGATGTTTTGAACCAAGTGAATACTCTGTTAGCCTGTAAGTTCACTCCCCAGCCTCTGGCTGATTCTGTGCTCACCCAAGTTTGAGAAACAGGGGGTTAGACAGTGACTCTGAGCTCTGGCTACCTTAAACCAAATTGTATTTTCGGCATACCTATTGTTTTAGGTCTGGTTTTGTTTTCATCTGAGTAAAAAATAAATGCCCAGTGATTCCTATATAAATGGTCGGAGGCAGAGTCCAGGTATCAAAGTATCTTAAGTATTTTCCTTGGCGATCCCACATTCCGCCAGGTCTAAAGACACCGTGCAGGATTCACCACATGCTGCATATCAAAATGAAAGCCTAGAAAATTCTAAGAAATGAAAACCAGTTTGCCCCACTCTTTGTTACCCTGTCATTGCATGACAGGAGGAAGTCACCTGTAGCCCCAAACTTCTCACTCCTTCCACATCACTTGTGGGCTCCCTCTGTGGGCAAATAGCTTTGTGTAGGGTATGGGAGAGTTGGGAGAGAGGTCACTTCCTGCAAGAGCAGGGGACGTGGGAAAAAGCCTCACACACAAATACACACGAGCATTGTTTCACAGAGCAGGAAACCACTGGAAAAGGAAGCAACCGCCCTGAGCTCTTGCTGATCCAAGACTCTGGCCTGGATGCCTCTCCCTCACTGGGCTCAGGTTTATTTCAGACCACGTGGCCCCTCTGCACTTCCTGCGCATCGGCTGCTTGGGTCTGGCCTGGAGCCAGTTTGTCCTCACCAGCATTGTCAGCATGGAGACAAGAGTCATCAGGCAAAGCTTCCTCTGGGCCACACACTGGACTGGGCATCTGTTGAGTGGATGAGTGTGTGCAGCCAGCCAGCAGCTGCCCGCTGACAGGCGTCAGGAAGCCCTGTTAGCTGGGATGAGTGAATGTTCTCACAGACGGGGCTCCTCTAGGACCTGTCATCTCATGTCATAGCAGCCCTCTGTATAATTCATGCATAACTAAGTTGAATGAGTTGCTATATTTGAATGGTTGGTGTAAAGTTATATAAAGAGTTAATTCTATATTTGTAAAATCACTGTTTCTGATTTTGTATGTAGAGCCAACCCATTTCTTTTATTCAGGTCCTCAGACATCTCCAGAGCCTCTTAGAATATTCACTGACCTTGGGTTGTCCTGTGATGTTTTACCTCAGGTGGTACCATAAGGGACCTCCCAATAGAAGGCTAGACTTTGCTTCCTGGGGACAGAAGGGAGCACTGAAAGAGGCCAAATGTGTTACTTTCAAGGACTGAAGTATAGTTTACCCTTCTTAAGAAAAAAACTTTATTGATATATAATTCACATACCAGAAGTTCACCCATTTGAAGTGTAGGAGTCTGTCGTTTTTAATATATTCACGGTGGTGTCACCACCATTACCATCGCTGTTAGAACATCTCATGGTCCCCCAAACAGCCCTCAGCAGTCATCCCCTACTTGCTCCCAACAATATTCTTTCAGCTCTTGACAACCACCAGTCTGCTTTCCATCAGTATGGATTTGTCCATTCTGGACATTTCAGACAAAATTATACACTATGTAGTCTTGTAACTGGCCTCTTTTGTTGAGCATAGTATTTTCAGAGTTCGCCCATGTTTTCAAAGCAACTGCATCATATGACATTCCTACCAGTGACAGATGAGAGTTCTAACTTTGCTGGACCCTCCCCAGCATTTGTTACTGTTGCCCTCTTAGTTGGTATGAAGTGGTACTTTATACCACATATATACCTTCATTTAAATGAAGTCTCCAAGGGGAGGAAGTATCCCCATCCACCATCCCCACATCGTTGCTCATTCCCATCACTCATAGTGTTTGATACCAAAAAGTATAGTATTCATAAGAAGTTGGCGGACTCACATTTCCTCATTGCAAACTTACCACAAAGCAATAGCAATAGGGGTTTTGATTCACATTTTCCCAATGTCTAGGGATATTGAGTAGCTTTTCATGTGTTTATTGGCCAACACTGTATCCTCTTTGAGGAAATGGCTATTCAGATTGCTGGCACATTTCTATTTATTTATTTATTTTTTAATTTTTTGAAACAGTCTCGCTTTGTAGTTCGGGCTGGTCCTGAACTCAGCCTCCTGCCTTTGCCTCCCGAGTTCTGGGAATGAAAGTGTGAGCCACCATGCCTGGCACTGTGGTGTGTGGTACTGAATGCTGATGGGAGTGAGTCACCCTGCCTGGCTTTGTTGTACATACGTAGTTACCAAGTCGAACCCAGGACCTTGGACTTGCAAGGCAGGTGCTGGAACTACTGAGCTAAATCCTCAGCCCCTGGCACATTTTTAATTGAGTTTTTTGTCTTTTGTTATATTGAGTTGTAAGAGTTGCTTGTGTATTCTAGTTTCAAGTCTTTTATCAAATATATACTGTGCAACTACTTGGATCCATTCTGTGGTCTACTGCATTAGTTTGTAAGGCTTCTGTAATAAAAGTACCACACACTTGGGTGGCCTAAGTAACAAATTTAACTTCTCACAGTTTTGCAGGTTAACAGTCTGAGACAAAGGTTGACAGATTTGATATGGCTTCTTCTTAGAAAAATCCTAGTCATAGTGGATTAGAGAGCTACCCTGAATGTCTCAGTTTAACTTCAAAACCTTCAAATATTGGAAGATCTTATCCCCCCAAATGGTCACACTCTGAGACACTGGGGGTTGGGGCTCAGACGTATAGATTTGGAGGAAACAAAATTCAGTTCATCTTTTCACTCTCCTGATGGTATCCTTCAAAGCACGAAAGTTTTAATAATAATAAAATCTGAATTTTTTTCTTTGTTGTGTGTGCTTAGTCATATCTAGAAGAGCATTGCTTAATCCAAGGTTACAAAGATTCATGTCTATGTAAATCTGAGTTTTATAGGTTTACCTCTAACATCTAAGTCTGATGCATTTGGGGTTAATTTTTGTATATGGTGTGAGGTAGGAGTTTCATCTTCATTTTTTTTTTTTTTTTTTTTTTTGAGACAGGGTCTCACTTTGTAGTTCAGGCTGGCCCTGAACTCATATAGCTCAGGGGAGCCTCAAATTCTTGGGAATCCTCCTACTTCTGCCTCCTGAGTCCTGGGATTACAGGGGTGAGCCACCACACCTGGCATTCTGATATGTGGTACTGGGGATTGAACTCAGGACCTTGTGATTGCCAGGCAGATGCTGGAATCACTGAGCTAAATCCCCAGCGCCCACCTTAATTCTTTCACATGTGGATATCCAGTTGTCCCAGAACACGTGTGAGAAGACTAGTCTTTTTCCATTAAGTTGCCTCAACATGTTTATATTAATTTGCTTTGGCACTTTGTTGAAAAGCCATTGGCTATGAATGTAAAGATGTATGTCTGGATTCTCAGTTTTATTGAGTGCTTTGATATGTTCATCTTCACACCCTCACCACATTCTCTTGGTTATTTGCTATTGCTTTGTGGTAAGTTTGCAATGAGGAAATGTGAGTCCACCAACTTCTTATGAACACTATACTTTTTGGTATCAAACACTATGAGTGATGGGAATGAGCAACGATGTGGGGATGGTGGATGGGGACACTTCCTCCCCTTGGAGACTTCATTTAAGGAAGGTAGGATCCAAGTTCTACATAGGCCTTGCAGAGATGGATTACTGACCTCACAGACCACAGCTCTTTATTCTAAATCAATGGAAACATTCTGCAGAGAACAATGATCCCCTTGGGTTATTTTGAACATCATTTTAAGTCTTCCCCACCTGCTCTGCTCTGTGACTGCTCCAACTGAAACAGTGTCAGTCACAACTGGATTATTAATGAACCGAGAGGGAGCCAGGGACAAATGAAGGGGGACCTCAGAGAGCTGGACTAGAGCTCTAGGGCCTGGAACAAGCTCAGCCTACAGGGTTTTGCATCTCCAAGAAAAGTTAGTGAGCTTCATTAGCAAGTAGAAAATCACTAAACTCGAGTAGTACTGTGGCCTCAACAGAACAGTGCCTGAAAGGAACCAGTTCTTCAGACAAGACTGCTATGAATAGAATTGACCATGCGCCATCTTCACATTCCCCCAAATTACCCCCACCATGGTTGGCCCTGAGGTGCTAAGGCCCAAAGTGCTGGGTGGAGAAGAGAGCTCTATTGTTCCAAGGTCAGCGCTCAACCAGTGTGGGTTCCAGAGTTTTGGAGTCCCCCCCACCTTTGTCTATTAACTTTCCTGTTCCTGGTAGGAAGAGGGATTGATTCTCAATAGCAGTTTAAAGATAGTTAAATCCATTGTTGTGTGGAGAAAGGAAAGCCCCATAAGAGTCTGGGATTACATGGCAGAAGCCACCTCTAGAGTTTCATGTTGTATTCTTAGTATGAAATCTCAGGTCTAGATCCCGCACACCAACCACGGCAGACGTCAGCAGAGGTGCGACCACTTCCTTCCTTCTTTGACTTTGCTCCCTTTATTTCAGAAAGAGGAAATGGTGCGAGTTCACATGGCAGGTTACGGCCCACATGCTCCACTGTGTGGCTTTCCTCAACTGTGAAATCTACCCTGTCCCCAGGGCCAGGCGTGGTCTGATCTCTGGACCTCCTGAGAAGCCTTCAGACTCAGGTAGGAGACTTGACTTTCTGGGCCTGGCACAGGCATGTTCCTGCGCTTCGGGCCTCACGATGCCCATCTGTCAAATGGGAGCAGAATACCATTCCTCTCGCCATGTTGAGAGGTGGGTAGAAGAGCTCAAAAAACAGTTCTTCTTAAGTCTGGCAGCAACCCACCCCCTTTCACTTTCCAGCAGTTGAGAGAGGGGTTCCTAAACCTTGGGCGCGGGGCCCTTCCCACCCTCACCCGCCAGGAGCCGGATGGGGTTGTGTGTACCCACCCCCTTCCTGACTCAGGCCCCGCCCCGGGGGAGGAGCCGAGAGCGGCGCCGAGGCTAGCGGCAGAGCGGAGCTGGCTCTGTAGCCCACGAGCTGCTGCGGCTCGGGGTCCTACGGACGAGCCAGGGCCGGGAGCCACCCGGGGCAAGGCTCGGGAGAGCGGTGAGTTCCTCGGCGGCGCCACCTCCTTCCCGGCGCTCTCGGCCTGACTGGGCCGGGATGAGGATGGGGCCGCGAGGTGGTGGTCTTAGCCTCGGATAACCCTGCTGGGGGGCGAAGGGCCCTTCGGCCAAGGTTTGCTGTTTTAAGATCTCTTGGGGTGGAGCGCCCCGGGAAGACGGGTATCGAGAACGTGGGGCCGGGAGCGGGGCCGCGTGTGGGCGTCCTCCCGCGTCTCGGCTCCCTTGGCGAGGCAGGGTAGGGGGTGCGTCGGCAGGTTGTTGGCTGGAGCTGTCATGGCCAGATCTCGGGCGAGCCGGGGGTCCTTGGCTGGTTCTGGACTCGTGGGCCACTGTCTGCCGAGGTTGCAGCGCCGGGCGACGGGAGCCTCAGAGACCAAACACCGAGGCGCCAGGTCCTGGGGCCGGTCGTGGGGCGCCGCCCCCTCGCGTGGCGCCGCTTGGTCCCGGCAGGGCGCACTGAGCGCGCTAGCCCGGGCGGGAAAGGTCCTCAGGGCCGGCGTTCCTATGGGGAGAGCTGACTCGCCGCGCGATCCCACGGTCCGTGCCCGCCAGCCCGGGGATACCACGCGTGCAGTCCCCCGAGGGAGGCCGTGCGCAGGGCCTCTCCCCAGGGCAGGCTTGCGCGGGCTGCTGGGTCCCCCGTGCCGGGAGCGCTCCTCTCCTTGCGAGTCCCGCGCATCCGCTCTGGCGGGGAGGAGCGCCCCCGAGCGCCGAGGATGGGCAGAGACAGTGCAGATGTCTCGCGGAGATCGCGCGGAGGGGTCTCCCCCAAGGTCACCCAGAGTGCCCAGATCGCCCCGGGTGGGAAGCCCAGAGTTGGAGGCGCTCGCCACCCTCCCCTTTCCTGAGGCAGACTCTCTCCGCTCTCCGCTCCCGGCCTGGCCTCCGGCTTCTCTGGAGATGTTGATAATGCAGCTAGCAGCCGGGGAGGATCTTTAAACCTAAGCAAGCTGTGGATCAGGCGGTCCCGGGAGCCCCGTGGCGCTGTGCCGCCACGCGCCAGGCCTGGGACCCGGTGTTCCCTGGCACCGAGGAGCGGAGAGAGAGAGATGCAACTGCATTAGCGCTTCTCAGAACCGAAAGCCGAGCTGCTTGTGCACCATGTGATTAGATTCCACATAATGGGCCCCTGTTCTTGCTGTCAGAGGCGCCCACCAGCTCCTCGCGGCCTGGAGCGCCAGGTGCCGCCTCTGAATCGCCCTCTGTGGAGGACCTGGGGCCCTGGGGTGCCAGGCTCCCCCTTGCGGAGCTCTTACTGGAAGGGGCAAGCGCTTAGCCCCTGGGCCCGCGATGGTCTCCCCTGAGTGCCTTGCGTTCCCTGCGGCTGGTGAAGCCCTGGGAAAGCCCCTTTCCCGGCTGGTAACAAAGCTTCTCAGCTGAGCCAGCGACTAGCTGTCTGCCTGTGGGCTGGGCGCATCGCCTCCCGAGCCTGAGTTGTCTCTCTAAAATAGCGGCCAGCAGGCTGTGGGGTGCTAAGTGAGGGGCCTCAATGAGAAACCAGGGTGCTGAGAACAGGGGAGGTCGATGGGGAGCCCTGGTGGGTGGTTCTGCCGCCGGGCTGGGGGAGTTTCCACATCTTCCTCCCTCACTCTGTCACAAAGCACCAGCTTGCGGGAGGCGGGAGGGGCAGTGAGTCCTTGGTGTGTGCCGCCTGCTCACACCACCCCCCACACACCTGTCACCCAGATCCCATCTTCTCTGTCCCAGTCCCTTGGATACCGCAGGCAAAGTGTCATGCAGGTCACTTGGGCCTTTGAGTCTGTACTTTGCTGTCTGCCCAGCAGTGTTCCAGAGCTTCCTGACTCCAGCTCCTCCCAGCCTATGGAATGTCCTTTAGGAAGCCCACCTGATCCTTCCTGTCTTTTGGTCCCCTCCTGCTGTGACATTCCTCTATGGCTCCGGGGGTTCAGGTGCCAGGGACCCACGCTTCACTGTTGCTTTTCTGGCCTGGAAGTACATGGTATTAAGGCACATGCCCCGTGCCCACTCAGACTTTGTTCTGTCTGCTAATTGAGCCAGAGTGGAGGTTAAATTCTAATCTGGCAGTTGAGTCTTTAGTAAAAGCTGAAGGCAAGGAGCTAGTTTTCCTGAGACTAGAGACTTTCTGCAGAGTTCACTTGCCCTTTTGGAAACTCTGCCAAAGCTCTTATCTAAACCAAAGCAGGCCCAGAGTGAACACTTTGTGACCTGCAGTGGCTGTGGCCAGCCCGCTTCTGTGGATTTGGAGGCACAGACCTGGATTCAAGTACTGGACTCAAACCCGCCCACTGTCCCAACCTGGGCACTCCACTGCCCACCTCCAGTATACCTGTGGCATTTGCTGAATAGCAGGTTCCAACTGAGACCCTCCCAGCCAAGCCTGGGACATCTTTCTTTGTCCTGGCACACCCTCAAAGCTGACACATTTGCCTTTCACAGAAAGCTGCAACTACGAAAAGCCAGGGAGCCAGGCAAGCCTTGCAGAAATGACAGCTCTCAACCTAAAGCTCTGACCCCATGTGACACTCTTCCTCTCTTGAGGCCCAGTTTTCCCATCTGTAAAATGGCAGCCATGGTAGCTCTGGCTTCATGGGGTTGTAAGGGTTGTGTGAGACCATAATAAGGAGAACCTGTTTAGCAAAGCACCTGGTGTAGCGGGGGTGCACAGGAAGTGCTTGTCACCATCTCCGTCATTTCCTTCTTGGTGTTGGGCTCTTAAAGGCCCCACCTCCCCTAGTTCAGGTGAGTTGGACTGAGTCTCTTCTGCCTCCTGCTATTCAGACAGGAGATGCCCCTTTTCTCCACCTGGAGATAGGACCATCCCACTGGGAACTAGAGTCTAGCATGATTCTGTCCCCAGTGAGTCTATGAACACCCTTGTAGCCTTCCTCAGCTGGCTGCCATTGTCCAGGGCTCATTGTTTCTTCAGTGTAGACTTTCTGTCCACTGCAGACTTTCTGTTGGGCAAGAGATTTCCAGATGACTAACGCAGTAGTCGGGGGAGAGGAGGCCTGGAGACAGACAGGGAGGACCATGGGATCAAGACTTCCATAGCAAGCAAGAGGGGACAGTTAGGAGCATTGGCTGACCTGGTGCCACCCAGTCCCAGATGATGGTGGACAGACTCCTTATCTATCCTGCACATAGGCTGCCTACCCAGGGTGGAGAGGTGATGAGAAAAGAGACACTTTGGGTAGAACTGAGCTCAGGGTCTCCTGGATGTGAATGAGTGCTTACAGATGGTCGTTAGTTACTATCATTATCGGTCTGTTATTACAGACTTTGCTGTGGGAGCACACTTGTCCCCAGGTGGTCGGTACTGAGGAGTGAACAGCCCTCCAGGAGATAGATGCTCATGCAAAGCACACAGGCTTGAAAGTGTGCAGTGTCTTTGGAGAGTCAGGAGAGGCATCACAGCTGGAGCTGGCAGAGTGTGGCAGGCTGGAGCAGGCTGGGCAGGGGCAGAGGACATCCTGCCGGGGCCCCCAGGGGTCAGATGCTCACTAATCAAACATAGACACCTCTGGCTTCCTTCTGTAGTTCTTGGAAAAGAGGTGTGGCCTTCAAGGCTGTGCTGGGAGGAAGGGCTGGCTTGTGCTCATCTGCCCGTGTGTCCCCCATTGCCCCACTCTTTGATCTACCTTTCTGTGTTTCTCACCTCTGCTTCTCTCTTCCTGGGACTCGGATGTCCCATGAAGGAAGAGGATGGGGCAGAACAAGGGGCCTGAACTGCTGCTCGAGGTGGTCATAGCATTGTGCATGCACGTGCCTCTGCATGCTCATCACTGCTCATGGTCTTTCCTGCCTTTCACTGGGTGCTTCATCTGACTTCTCTGCCTAGAGCAGGAAACTGAGGCACAGAGGAAGAGATAGTTTGCTATTGTACTGCGCGTGTATCTGGAGAGTCTGCGGAGCTGCCTTATCTGTCCTGAACCCTCTTTCATGCTCCCTGTAACTAGCTAAAGCCAACGGAAAAGTGTCTGGCTCCCCTCACTTGGGACCCTTGGGTGCCCCCTGGAGCTGGGTCCCAGGGGGGCATTCTCTGGGTACCTGTGCTGATTGGGCGGAAGTGCCTGTGTCGGAGGAGGTATTCTCTGAATCCAGATTGGCATTCCGCAGCCCGCTGGGGTCCCATAAATGTGCCTTTGATGCAGGCAGTTTGGAGCCTGATTGATGTGGCAGGTGGTGGCCAGGCCCCTCGGTGGCCCCTGGGAGGAATGAGTCTCTCAGAATGACTGCTCAGAACTCCACATGATGACAGACCCTTCCTGTCACAGAAGGTCACTAAACAGTGGCTCAGATTTCTCTTTTTTGTGTGAGGGCAAAGTTTAGGGCCAAGATTCAAATCCTGGCTCTGCTTTCCACTATCTCTTGGTTCTTGGATAATGTTTTCATTTCCTTGTGCTTGAGTCTCTTCATCTAGCAAATACAGACCATATATGATGTTTAACTCACAGGCATGTAATTTGGAGCTGTTGGAAGGATTTGAAATCCTGTGTAAAAGACCTTGCTCCCAGTTTGTAGACAGTAGTGAATGAAGTTCTCCAAATCGTCCTGCAAGATGTTCACAGTAATTGTGGCGATATGGCTGTGTTCTGTGCTAACCCATTATTCTTTCAGTCTCATCTGCTAGGCCGGTGTGCAGCTCTCAGCCCAGAGCCACAACCAGGTGGGAGGCAGAGGAGGAGGGGAGCCGCTGGTATCTAGTATGTGGAGACTTGGGATGCTATGAAATATTCTACAGTGTACATTTTAAAAAATGATCTGATCCAGTTGTTAATTATGCCAAGGTTGAAAATGACTACTCTGGACTGCAAGTCCTGTAAGGTCAACGACTGTGTTTAATTCATTCAGTTCAGTGTCCCCAGTTGCCCAGGACAAGGCCTAGCACCAATATGCATTAAAAGAATGAATGAAGACTTTGAAGGTCTATGGGTCCCAGAGTCCCGGGGACATTTTGAATGGGCAGAAGAGATTTAGATGGAGCTGAATGGGGCCCGAAGAAATCCAGAGCAAGTCCTCACTTCTTCCCAGGCATGTATGGGGCCCGTATTATCTATATCGTTGCTGATATCACCTCTGTGTTTTGCTGCAAAGGTCCAGGGCTCACCTTGATGTGGATGAGTGGACTAGAGCAAGAGACTGCAGGTGCTGACTACAAACGCCCTGTCAGCTGGGCCCTTGGGATTTGCCAAGCTGGGGCGCAGCTGGGTCAGCTTCCTGTTTTTTCCCTTTCTGGTGGAATGAAGGAAACCCACTGAATGGCTATTTTTCCACTGACATTTACAGCAATGTGATAGGCCTTGGATTAATGAGGTCAAGCTACAGTGTGAAATCTGCCTGATATCTTGATGCGGGGCCAACAGGAAGACAGCACTTGTTTTCTTGGACCTTTTTGATGTGTCTGGATGGCTTGGAGCAGGGAAGCCGGGGTTGTGACTCTGTTCAAATGAAAGGAATGTTTTACACTCTGGAATTATAGAACCTGGAATTGTTTCTTGTTTTAATTTATTGGGAAACATATTTTAATGTAGACTTTGCAGCAGTGCCCTCTGGGCCTCAGGCTGGTCTCCCAGTGGGGAATCTGGGCTATGGAAAGACCACCTTGTGTTTCCAGGTCTCTGTAGGAGTTGGAAGGGAAAGGTTGGCTCCAGAGGGCATCTGGGCTGGTTATGTATGCCTGTCAGTTCAAACTTACTCAGGTAGGGGGAAGGGCTCAGGGCTGTGACTCAAACTGGTACATGAATTACCTTGGCGCAGTTGGATCCAGAGGGCAGGGCCACGGCTCCAGTGTTTCTGCCAGGCCCTAGGGTGCCATCCTGCTGGTTCGTCAAGGGTACTTCGAGCTCTTGTCCGGGGAACTCCAAGTCTACAGGTGAGGGTCCCTGGGGGAACCTGCTCAGGCACAAAAGCAAATTCAGCCTGAGTGGTTGTTCACACAGCCATCTGCTCTGCTGGCCCGCGTGTGGAGAACGCAGATGTTAACTGCGCCCTTCCTCTGTGCCCAGGCCTGGGACCAGACGCAAGAGACAGGATGCTCAGTCTCGGCGAGCTGCTCAAACAGCCAGAACTTGTGTGATGGGCTGCAGTGTTTCCAAAAACAGGTGTTTAGGAACACAACGTTCCTGGGTCACCTGGTTGCCTGGGACTTATTAAAAATACAGATCCTTAGGCCTTAGCCAAGCCCACGTACGTCAGCATTAGCCAAGGTGGGGAATCTGTATCTTTAAAAATTGTACCAAATGATTCTGCTTTGTTGCTGGAATGGGGGGAGGGGAAACAAGCAAGCAAAAGCCTCACAGGCAGATTCGATGCTGCTCAGCAGGACTCAGGGGTAGAAAACTGCTTGCTGCCCTGTGGCATCCACCTGAGGGAGGGACTGAAACCCGGCCTGCATGCCACTTGCCAGCTCTGCACCCACCCTGCAGGGCTGCCTCTGCCTGTAGAGGGGAAGGACACCTTTTTCATAACATTAGTTCCACTATTTAATTCTTTTGAGCCTCATAAGAGCTCAAAAATACACCATGACTTCTACCCTGGTTTTATTGCTCAGGAAAGCGAGTCACAGAGAGGTCCCGTGACATCACACAGTCACTAAGTGGCAGTCAGAGTTTGAACCCATTGCACCTGACTTCAGAGTCCTTGCACTTCATTGTTTCTGCTCCTCTTGTCTTCTCTCCACAGAGTTGCTTTTCCTAATCCTGTTTTGGAGCTGGGATTGGAGAGCAGAGACTGTGGCTGGCTTTGTAGTTCAATCATTGTTTCATTGTTCCCTCCACTGAGACCTACTGCAGCCTGAGGTTACCTGCTTTTAATGTCAGTTACTGAGCCTCAATTTCCCCATGTGTAAGACAGGGATGATGGCAGGATGAGATGAATGTACTATGTATCATCTGCTAGGACTGCATTAGTATCCTTAAAGGCGTCTTCTGGGCTGGCTTTATAGTACCATGTCACTGTGTTTCCCAGGTTTCTTGTGGCCATTACTTACCTGGGTATCCTGAGCTTTTGCTCTTTGGCACTGGTTAAAAGCCCATTGTCTGTGCCAGCTTATTGCTTTCTCAGACTATCTTAATTCAATGTTTGGGTCAAAACTGGATTTATCTCTGTCACCCAATTTTAAGTCAAAGGATCACACTCAGAGGATTCTTTCAGAGTTCTCGACTCTCCGTGGTGAATCTCGGAGACTCAAGGTTCCTTTCTAGAATTCCACGTGTTGCCATTATCAGCTCTCCTGTGAACTGGAGAGAAAGGAAGTGCTATCTTCTAAGCAGTGCTTATAGTCTCATAAAGAGCCAGGGAAGCTTTTTGCCAAAATGTCATTCATTTTTAATTTGTCACCTAAAACCAAGCTCTTGCTTTTTTATTGCTGTTTTATGCTTTTTAGTTATAAAAAGAATATAAACATCATAAAAATTCAAGCAGTATCGAAATCTGGAAAGTGGAAAGTAAAATTTCCCTGTTTTCCCTCACTATGAATCCTCTTTCCTCAGAAGGAATCTCTGAAGGTTTTTGGTACCCTTCCATAAATTTCAGATGAATATTTATTTAAATATTCATCCTTTTTTTCCCCCAGCACATCTATACTACAGTCTTCTGAGACTTGCTTTTTCCATACACACATATACCTGGTTTTTAACACATATAGGAAATGTAAGTGAATTTCACTTTTGGACCAGGCTCCCATGGTGAAGATATTTTATTATGGGCCAAAGGATTTAGCTCAGTGGTGCCAGCGCCTGCTTTGTAAGTGCAAGGGCCTGGGTTTGATCCATAGTAACCACATACAATACTCGGCATGGAGACTTATGCCCTCCAGAAATCAGTACCACACACCACAGTGCCACGTGTAGTGGCTCATGCCTGTAATCCTAGCACTTGGGAGGCAGAGGCAGGAGGATTGCTGAGTTCAAAGGTGAGTTTAGGACCAGCCTGAAGTACAAAGTGAGACCCTGTCTCAAAAAAAAAAAAATTAAAATAAAAAAAGATATTTCATTACGGATGTATAAATATCTCAAAATCTTAAAAAATAAAAAAAAGTTTGAGTTAGGTTCTGTAATAATTCAGATCTTTTGGACTACACTCTCATAAAGATTATTAACTATTCAAGAACAGTATATTACCTGGCTTTATGTTTGGAATTTGAGGTATAGAATTACATTAAAATAGACTATGCATAAATTGATCCCATTTCAAGTTGACAGATAGACATATGAGAACAAAACAGTTTGGTTTAAGTTGTACAAGAGAACTGTAGAAGCTCACTTTTGTTTAATGAAGTCTGTTCTAAAGAAAATCAGTGTATTCATAAAATACAGCATGTACTGTGTTCTAGAATGAGGTACGAGAAAGATACTTGAAATTGTCAAAAGAAAATGACTTGTTGGGCACAGTGGTCTCTGGATGATGAGGCAGGAGGGTGGTAAGATTGAGGATAGCTTGGGCAATTTAGCAAGGCTGTCTCAAAAGTTTTAAAATGGGGACTGGGGATTTAGCTCAGTGGTTCCAGTGCCTGTCTTGCAAGTGCAAGGGCCTGGGTTCGATCCCCCAGTAGCTACATACAATAGTGGGCGTGGAGGCTCACGCCCAGCAGCAACCAGTACCACATACCGCAGTGCCAGGCGTGGTGGCTCACACCTGTAATCCCAGCACTTGGGAGGCAGAGGCAGGAGGATTGCTGTGATGTGAGTTGGAGGGTGAGCTCAAGGTCAGTTTGAACTACAAAAACGAGACCCTGTCTCAAAAAAAAAAGGTTTTAGGATGGGGCCAAGGATTTAGCTCAATGGTTCCGGTGTTTGCCTGGCAAGCGCAAGGTCCCAAGTTTGATCATGGTAAACCACATACTATGATGCCGAGTGTAGTGGCTCATGCCTATAATCTTAGCACTCAGGAGTCAGAGGCAGGAGTTTCTGAGTTTGAGGGTGGTGTGGGCTACATAGCAAGTTTGGAGCCGGCCTGAACTACAAAGCAAAACCTTGTCTCAAATAAATAAATAAATAAATAAAATTAAGAATTAGTAAAAAAAAGGATTGAGAAGTGTAGTTCAGTGGTGTGTGTCCTTGGATCTAAAGCCCAGTACTGAGAAAGAAAGGAAGGAAGAAAATAAGAAAGAAAGGAAGGAAGGAAGAAAAAAAAATAGAAAGCAAGCAGGCAGGCTTGATTATGTATACAAAAATCAGTGGGGGCAGGAGAAGAGGTGGAAGTGAGAAGGGATTAGAGGACATTTTAATCTAATCTCTGGTAATTTGCACATTTACTAATGCCAGACCCCATGCAAAAACCCAGCTGAGTTTTCTGAGCACAGCACTGAGGCAGAGCAAGGTGTTAGTCCACAAAGATGGAGCAGCCAGACGGCTGCTCACCCCGGGCAGTCTAGCAAGTCCCTGTCTCAAAGTCAATCAGTGAACAAGGGCTGGGGATGTAGCTCAGTGCTGTTCAGTACAGTGGAAAGAAATAAAAGATGAGAGGAGCAGGGAGCAGAAGGGTAACTTTAAAAATCCACATCTTAGGGGCCAGGGATTTAGCCCAGTGGTTCTGGTGTCTGTCTTGCAAGTGCAAGGGCCCCAGTTCGATCCTTGGTAACCACATACAACAATACTGGGTGTGGAGACTCATGCTCATTAGCAATCAGTACCCCCAGTGCCTGGAGTGGTGGCTCATGCCTGTAATCCCGTAGAAATCCATTTCACAAGTGGTTCGGTCATCTTGTCTACCCATTTAGGGGGAATCAAACCTTAGCTACACATTTTCTGTAGCGCTACCTGTCCCAGACACCTCTTTATTTGCCTGAGATACTTTAAGAAGAAATAAGGTGAGGAGCAATTGAGAATGTCCACGGACAGGGCTGTGAACAGGGCTGTGGAATGAATCGAACCATTATTTTATACAAAATGCTCTAAGCAAGTTATACAGAGCTAATTCCAAAGCATGCAGAGGTGAGAAGCAAAGCCAGATTCAGGAGCAAGCCTAGTTCATCTTCTTATGGAAGGGAAGGTAGTGGCCTGGTCACCCTCTCTCTCTCTCCAGCAGTCAGGTCGTTTTGTCTTTGTTGAGACCATGGATCTTGATTGGGCCAGAGGGCCCCTTTCTTAATGGTCTTTGAATTTTCAGGCTCTGGATCTTCTGTTCTGTTCTCCTTTCCCACTTATAGAATACCTAATGTGTTCTGGGACACTCTATGATGAAATATAAAGGTAAATAATATTATATTAATTCTATATTTGCATGTCATCCTTTGTCTTCCAAGAACATTCAGTGGCTTGAAGGAGACGGATCTAAAACCAACAGTTATTCAGTAGAATGTTGAATGTGGTGATAGATATATGGTCAGCTGTCTGAGAACTTGGGAGGGGAAAGAAATCCATTGGCCCAGGGCAGATACAGAACAATTTAGAGTGAGTATAAAGAACAGAGAGACATTATTGTCTAAATGAGATAAGGCAAGTCAAGTGCTGTGAAGCACTTAAGATAGATATTATCATCATAACCCTAGAGTTACAGTAGCTCTCAAAGAACAAAGAGAAGTTTGCTAGGCAGGAAGAAAGAACAGTATTGCTACCCCGGAAGAGCATAATGAGAGGTGAATGTGCTGTAGTGAGGACTGCATAGGCTTTGCAGCAGACGAATCTGGGTTTGGATCCCAGACCTGCCCCTGACTAGTATGGCTTGTGAACCAAGATGAGTCCCCCTTTCCAATCTGTCTAGTGGGCATAACAGTACCTGTTTTTAAGAGTCACTGTGAGGAGATGAAAGCCAGTTTGTGAATAGTGCCTAGCATGCAGTAGACTCTCAACAAATAGTGATGCCCCTTGGGAAAGTGTGAATGCATCGGGCATGTTGGGTATAGCTAGAAAATGAATATTTCTGATTTGAAGGTGGTGCTGGTCAAAGAGAAAGGTAAGATGTCAAGATTGGATACTGGATGGTCTAGATCAGCAATGGTGAACCTTTTAGTGCTTTCAATGTTACAAACCCCCCTTTGTGGCACATGTGCCATAAGTTCAACAACAGTGGTCTGAGTTGTCAGGCTGCAGAATTAAGGCTTGACCCTGTGTGGCACAGTTGCATGCTTCTCTACAGAAGGAAGGCTCTTCCAGTGGAATGGTTGACAGGCTGGAAGGTAAGAGATGGAGGCAAGAAAATTACTTTGGGAACCACTTATCTCAACCTTGCAAAGTTCACATTAGGATAATTAAGGTTTTGTTAAGTCCTTCGGCTAAGTACTGACAGTTTGGCGCAGTGGTTAAGAGCATGGGCGTGAGTGTTAGAGCCATTCTGGGTTTGAATCCTAGCTGTCTTGCTTTCTAACTATTACTTGGGCAATTACTTAACCCCACTGAGCTTTAGTTCACCCTCCTATAAAGTGGGAGTTAATAGTGCCTTTTTCACGGGCTTGTGGTGAGGATTAAATGAAATAGTGTAGATAAAGCACTTAGTTCAGCCCCAGGAATGCAGTTAATGCTCAATAAAAGCTGGTAATTATAATGGAGAAGTATATTACTTATATGACCGTGGAACACTGTTTCCACGTAAGGCCCATTCACGTCTTCTGGCACTACCAGTGTTCTCCAGAAGAGCTCTGGCTTGAGGCTTTCCAGAGAAGCAGCAGCATTTTCTGCTCCAAGAAATAGTAAGGAGGCTTGCCAAATACTGACTGACACGGTTTTTGGATGCACATTAGACCCACCCGGGAGCTTTTAAAAATGTCCACTCCCGGGCCAGGGATTTAGCTCAGTGGTTTTGGCATCTGCTTGGCAAGCATGAGGTCCTGAGTGTGATTACACATAACACATTGCTGGGCAAAGTGGCTCACGCCTGTAATCCCAGCACTCAGGAGGTAGAGGCAGGAGGACTGCCGTGAGTTTGAGACTGGCCTGCGCTACATAGTGAGTTCAGGACCAGCCTGAACTACAAAGCAAGACCCTGTCTCAAAAAACAAGCAAACAAACAATGAAAACCCATTCCTGGCTGCACCCCAGAATTTGCCAAGGTGGCACCCTCCAACCACAATATTTTGTTTTTGAGACAGGGTCTCACTTTGTAGTTCAGGCTGGTCTTGAACTCAGCTTCAGACTCACAGCAGTCCTTCTGCCTCTGCCTCTCGAGGGCTGGGATCACAGGTGTGAGCCACCATGCCCGACATTGTAGTGTCTGATTACTGATTACTGATGGGGCGTGAGTCAACATGCCCAGCATTGTTGTATGTGGTTACCAGGATCAAACTCAGGATTTTGTGCTTGCAGAACTGCTGAGCTAAATCTCCAGCCCCCAACCACAATATTTTTAAAAAATTGTAACAGTTTATTATGGGAAAAGCAGAAAATGTACAAATTGCAAGTAGATAAATTTTCCATTTCCTGTGGAGGCGGCAGAATGGTGTCAGTAGTCCAGAAGCCCCTTTCTGTCTCTTTCTGGCTTATCCCCTTCCTCACCTTGAAACCATCGCCCTAACTGACAGTCGAGGTTCCTTTTGCCTGTTGATGAATTTTACATAAGAGGAATTCTATGGCGTGGCATTTTTGTTTGTCTGAGAGATTTTGGCTAGCATTGTTTGCAGGAGTCATCGCACTGGGCCTGTACATTGTTCATTCTCACTGCTGTACAATGTTCCTTTGTCGACTAGAGCACTTGCCTCCCCAAACTCTGTTGGTGGGTATGTTGGATTGTTTGGACTTTGGGCCTTTTTACAAATAGTGCTATTAACTTTCTGGCAGATGTCTTTTAGTGTACGATACAGAAATTTCTCTTGGGTGTCTTCATAGGAATAAAGTTGCTGAATTAGAGGGCATGCATATGTTCCAATTTATAAAATTCTGCCACACAGCTTTTTAAAAAAATGGTTGTACCAATTTATATTCCTGATTTATGTCCAAGAATTTGTCAAACAGTTGATATTTTCTGTCTTTCAAAACAGTTTCGGCCATTCTGGTTGATAGTGGTCTTGCTCGGTGTCTTAATATATATCCCAGGATCTCCAGGTGATTCCAGTGCAGAGCGAAGCTTGGGAACCTTTCTTCTAACGTTTTTGGAAAGTGTTAGTGGAGCCAGTCGTGGTAGTGCACACTTGTAATCCCAGGCAGAAGGATTTCAAGTTCTGAGAGAGCCTGGGTAACACAGTGAGACCTTGTCTCATACAATAACAACAGCAAAAAAGTGCTGATGAAACTAGGGAGAAATATTATAATCTGTGAAGCCAGAGTTTCTGTGGCCCTGATGTGGCTGCTTCGGGGCTGGATGTTTGGGTGAGGAGGGAGCATGTTCAGCTGATCCAATATAACACGTGACTCTCCTTCCTCTGTGCTTTACATGGGGTCAGTGATTCTGTCCAGAGTGACCTAGAAGCTGTGTTGAAGTACAATGAGGCCTGAAGAGAGGCCACGCAGGGTTTGTATCTCTTTTTCTTATTTATTTTTATTTACTTTTTTTCTTTTGTTTTATTTTTTAGTTTTACTATTTATTTATTTATTTTTAGACAGGGTCTCACTTCTGTCCGTTCAGGCTGTCCCGGAGCTCAGCCTTGAACTCATAGCAATCCTGCCTCTGCCCTCCAAGTGCTGGGATGGCAGATGTGAGCCACCATGCCCAGCACTGTGGTATTTGATTCTGATTGTTGGTGGGTATGAGTCTCCATGCCTAGCATTATTGTATTGTTACTGGGGATTGAACCCTGGTCCTAGTGCTCACAAGACAGTTGCTGGAATCACTGAACTAAATCCCCAGTCCTTTATTTTTTATTTTTTATCTTTGTAGGTTTTTTGAGACAGGGTCTCATTTTGTGGTTCAGGCTGGCCCTGAGCTCAGCCTCAAACTCACATCACAATAGTCCTCCTGCCTCTGCCTCCTGAGTGCTGGGATTACAGGTGTGAGCCACCACACCTGGCACTGTGTTGTGTGATACTGATTGCTGCTGGGCATGAGTCTCCATGCCCAGTATGGTATGTGGTTAACCGGGGATCCAACCCAAGCCCTTGCGCTTGCAAGACAGGTGCCGGAACTACTGAGCTAAATCCCTGGCCCTTGTTTTATTTTTTTTTAAGACAAGCTCTTACTACGTAGTTCAAGCTGACCTTGAACTTGTAGCAGTCCTCCTGCCTCAGCTTCCTGAGTGCTGAAATTACAGGTTTGCACTACCATGCCCAGTGGCTCTTTTTCTAATTTAAGAAGTAAAAGAGATTCGAAGACATCAGGAGTGACTAACAGTCCGTGTGGATATTGTCAGAGAATATTTGGTCATCAGAACCAGACTTTAAGATTTTTATGTCATATTTCTTCTCTGAAGAGCTTGCTCAGAATCAGCACTTGGGAAATTCTTTAAAAATGGTCACTGTGGGGCCGGGGATTTAGCTCAGTGGTTTCTACGCCTGTCTTGCAAGTGCAAGGACCTGGGTTCGATCCCAGGTAACCACATATAGTACTGGGCTTGGAGACTCACTCCCAATCAGTATGCAGTCAGTATCACATACCACGGTGCTGGGTACGGTGGCTCACGCCTGTAATCCCAGCACTTGGGAGGCAGAGGCAGGAGGATTGCTGTGATGTGAGTTTGAGGCTGAGGTCAGGGCCAGCCTGAACTACAAAGCGAGACCCTGTCTCAAAAAAAAACCTAAAAAAAATAATAATGGTCACTGCAATAAATATCAGAACTGTATATGGTCCTTAGTGAGAAGCATGATTCAGCCAGGCATGGTGGTGATGCCTGTAATTCCAGCACTTGGGAGGCTGAGGCAGAAGGATTATGGCCAGCCTGCACTACACAGAAAGACATTGTCTCAAAAAAAAATTTTATATATATATATATATATATATATATATATATATATATATAGTAGCAGTTTGCATGTCCCAGGTGTGTTACTGAGAATTTAGCTGAATTGATTAATAGTTTCTGTTCTTTTTCATAGTTTCCATGTTGTGGCTGAGATTTCCTATTCTTTTCATTTGTTTCAAGCATAATTTTCTTTATTTCTGTGAGCAAAGCTATGATCACGGCTTTAAAATTAGCTTTTGGTTCCAGCATCTTTTTCATCTTAAGATCAGTGTCCATTATTTGCCTTTTCTCTTGAGTGTAGGTAACATTTTTCTGTTTGCTCTTTAATATTTATCTAGTAATTTTAGGTTACACCCTAATGTTGTGAATGAGTCTTGAAGAGATGCTGGATTCTAATATGTTTCTTAAAAATGAAGGAATATGGACCAGGATTTAGCTCAGTGGTTCTGATCCCTGCCTCACAAGCACAAGGTCACAAGTTCAATCCCCAGTACCAAAAAAAAAAAAAAAAAAAAAAAAAAGAGAGAAGCAATTTAAAAAATATTGGCAGCTAACTTGACTAAACTCAAACTCGAGACTCAGTTTACCCTATGAGTGGGCAACGTCTGACTTTTTTTTTCAATATCAGGTTTGAACTCAGGACCTTGTGTTTTCCAGACAGGCCAGTGCCACTGTGCTACATCCCCGGCCCTCTCTGATGTTCTTTTAGCCTTCCTTGGAATCTGCCTGGTACATATGTCGTTCAGGGAGATTTAGGCACAGTTTACACTGGCTTTTCTGAGAGATCTCTCTTCATTCAGCAGCCATAGTTACCTGGATTCTGTCTTCTTGTTGGTTCGATGGCAAGAGAGAAATTTTCTATCCAAGTGTTAACTACCAAGTAGAGCACTGATGGGGGCTTTAGCTCAGGTAAGAAGCTACACAAGTCACCCAATGCTGTTTCTTTTAAATCTTGACCCTTTTCCAATTTCTGCCTGCTTGTGGTTGAGAAATCTAATGGTTTCCAAGAAGTATGTTTTGGAGGGTGGGTATGTCTAGAATTCCTAAAAGTTCTAAATGAGAAATTCGGTGGAATAAGAACTCCTCTGTTGCTTCTAGAAACACAAACTGATCAACAGTTTTGTTTATCCGGAATCTCAGAGTCCCCCTCCTTCACTGACTCACATACATTAGGTGACAGTAAGTACTGATTTGTTGACTACCTAAGTGAGGCTTTAAAATGGAAGTGAATTCACATGAAAATTGCCACAACAAAACCCAGAAACTCATTACTCACTGATGACATGAGGTACGATACAGAGAGGGTGTTGAGTAGTTTGCTAGTGAAAATACTTCAGAGGGCTGATACAATATCGGAGTGTAGCTGGAAGTGGCTAACAAAGCCAACCCGAGATTTTAACAGGAAGAGATAAATTCTGTAGTAATAATAACACTGCTTTCGTGATACGGGACTTAAAGCTTGTGGAGTCTTGACTATGCTCAAAGAAGTAAAGCTGGAGAGAAGGGAGGCAAGGTATGCTTGGCTTTCTGGCCCCATGAGGAGAGTGTCAAAGTGAAGGAACTTTGGCTGGAGATCAAAGGGGAGGGACAGACATACTGTAGCTAAAGTCTGCGGCAGCGTACCTCTCCACACGGTGACCTAGAAGGTCACAGATCCAGTGTACAGAGCTTTCAAAACCTGTGTGTCAGGGGAAAGCTCCATTTTCCAAATGCAGAACATCTTCAGACACCCTGATTTATTCCACAAACGGTGCTACTTGCTGGAGAAGAGAAGAGACAGGGCTGTTGGCGGTTATGAATCAGGTTTGGGATTCATATTGGGTGGAATGAACAAAATGACAAGGTGCTCACCGAGAGGAGAACGTAATCCTGGGGCGTTGAGTCCACAGGGAGACATGTTGTGGTGGAATTTGTAAAGGAAGACATCGATTTCCTGCCTAAGTCTGCACTAGCTAGAATGGCTCCAGCTGCAAGGAGAGTTATGGCTTTAATCGGTTCTTGCTCTCTCTAGGTCTCCTTTATTTTCTTTCAAGCACTCTGTGTTTCCAGTGAAGGCTTCCATGGCCCATCTTCCTTGTCTCACTTTTTTTAAACTTTTATTTTCAAGCAGGAAAGATCCTAAATAGACTTAGTGAGTGACAGGCACCGACCCATCAAATAGATGTCAGACCAACCAAGACAGATGCCAACCTCAAGCCGCTGCAGCCTTCATCTTTCCAAGTCTCAGTTTTCTCCTCTTGGGAATGGGATGATACTTAAGTTTTCAGTGTTGGTGGAGTAATTCTGGGAGATGTTACATGCACAAAGTTGGACGTGTGTGGAAAGGGGCTGGGTTTGAAGCTGTCTTTATTACTTGGCGTTCTTTATGTCTTGGTTCATTTCATGTACTTAGTTTATAGCTTCTAAAACACTGAGCTTTAGTGTCATTGTTTATGTTTTACTCTGTATTGATTTCAGCAAGTAATCTGTTCTATTACAAATTGGTCTGTCTGGTTTCTTAACCGAAATGCCGTTTATCTTTCTGATAACTAACACTGTGAATTTTTTTAAAAGTCACAGGGTCACATTGTGGATCCACAGGCTCGTGAACAGTTAACTTAAATTAACAATATTTTTTAAAATCTTGTATTTTGCATGGAAGATCTTTTAAGACACTTAGGACTCTCTTAGAGCATTCCTTGCGCCTTCTGCTGCTGCTGCTGTTGTGTGTAGAGGTTTGCAGTTAGACAGATCTGAGATTGACTCACAGATTTGCCATTTTCTGGCTGCGCAGTTGCGTGGACTTGGCTCTCTACCATGCTCTCTCCTTCCCCTTCTTATTCTTTATTCCTCCACGTAACCCTTTCTCCTTCAGGCTTTATTCTCCACTTTGTATCATCTTTGCTTTCTTGGCATTATTCTCTAAACTTTAGTGAATAATCTGTCTGGAAAGCTCTAAAATTTCCTTCCCAGCTACTTCATAACTGTCTAAATGGCACTGGCTGGAGGGGAGGAGATGGCTTAGTATAGGGACATATTTGGGGTGTCTGAGGTGAAGAGGGAAGCCTTCTTAGTGATCAGACGAGTCTCCTGCTTCTTTTAGGTAGTAATGATGTGGAGTCCAAGATGAGGGACTGGAAAGGACAGTGATTCTTAGATGTATGCGGAGAAGGGTGTCATTGGTGGTGGGACCTTTGCCCACTTCCACTTTAGGAATTGACTATCTGGTTCCCAGCAACATGCCACCTCCCCAAGCACCAGGACAGCACTGGGAGAGGATGAGGTCAACTATAAGAGCTGCCATCCTTTGGATGAGTTGGCTCAACATAGTGCTTCCTACCAGATGCTGGACAAGCATCTCAGCAAGATGGAGTAAAGCTCTTTATTCTACCCACCGGCCCACGTTAACCCGAGATGTTCTTGATTCTTGTCTACCGTTGAGGCAACAGTGATTTGTGTTGTTGTTTGGATGATAGCATAGGATTTGAGGGGCCTTCTATTCAATTTGATAGCATTCTAGATCTCAATGGAGCAGATCCAAGTTTAGGGAAGCACGACGTAGACCAGAGTTGCATGCTTATCATGTACACAGCCACTTCTTTCCCACTTTCTTAGCCATGGCAGACATTGCTAACCAGTCATAGCACCCGTCCCTCCTGATAGGACACACGGCTTCCCAGTCCTTCTCCTCAAAGTGCACCACGTAGCCACCACCACCAGACTAAGTGCTGGTCCAACAGAGAAAAGCTTGGTCAAGGGATGTTATGCTGGGGGGCGGGGAATCCAGCCAATGTGAATGAGTACATCCCTGTTTAATCATTGTGTAACCCAGGAAGCTGTTCTGTGGCCACAGGTGGCCTCCTTTGGAAAACGATCCCTTTGCCTGTAAAAGGGAGTTTTTATCTCTGTGCAAAAGGGAGGGAGTGGACCTCGCTTCCCGAAGCTTGAGGAACAGAATTGGCAACCTGACTCTCATTTCCCTGTGCTTAGCTGTTACATAAGCTTCTTTGGAAGGTGGCTGTTCAGTTTAGCAGAGTAACTGTGATTGACATAGTCACATGGGATGTCTGTATACCTCGAGTCAGCCCTGTGTGTGCCCTGCCCTCAGCACCTTTGTTCTTGTCCCCTGTGGCTTTGCCCATACTGGTGTTGTTTGTGGTTTTTTTTGGAGACAGGGTCTCACTTTGTAGTTCAGGCTGACCCTGAGCTCAGCCTCAAACTCAGCAATCCTCCTGTCTCTGCCTTCTGAGTGCTGGGATTATAGACATGAGCCACCATGCCTGGCATTGTGCTATGTAGTACTGATGGCTGGTGGGCATGAGTCACCGCACCCGGCATTGTTGTATGTGGTTGCCTGGGTTCGATCCCAGGCACTTGCACTAGCACTTGCAAAGCAGGTGCCAGAACCACTGCACTAAATCCCTGGCCCCACACTGGTGTCCCTACCCCTGAGTATGCTGGCCTCTCTCAGCTCAGGATCGGGGGAGCTCAGCATGGACAACTGTTGTGTTCACAGGGTTTCCTGCCCATTTCGGCTGTTGCCTCCTTTGAAGTTTTCTTGGAACTGAGCCTGAGAAATCTGTCTCACCTCCACAGGCAGAACCAATCCAAGACATCAGTCACATCTACTTGGAACAGTCCTTATAGGCTGCTTGCCTGGCAGTTACCAGACGGCAGACATGCGCCAAAGAGTGCTTCCTCCTGACAGGATGATCTTTCTGCCAGGCCAGGATTGGGGCTCACTGGGCCTATCTTACTTGTTGCCCATCAAGTAAGATCTCTCTTCATGTTCATGAATGGCCCTGGAATTCCTGGTATGTGTGGGAGGACCCAGTTCCTTTCCCTGCATGGGCTTGCTTTAACTGTCTACATTAGACCATTTCTCCTCCTGCGTTGCCTGTTCAGAACCCTGAGTGCCCTCTAGAGGGCTGGAACAAAGCTGGCCTTTTTCCGCAGAGATTTTGAGAGTGCTTGGTCCTTCACTCCCAGCGTGGCCTGACCATTTCAGACAGAGGCCATTGTTATCCCGGTACTGGACACAGTCCTTTTCCTGAGAGACCTCAAGGTACGTTAGTTGTTTGGTCCCTCTTTGTTCCCGTTGAACTCAGGGTTTTGAATACTGCTTCTTCTTTCCTATCCATAAACATCATGTCCTGTAAATAGGCTTCAGGGTGCAGTGCAAGGCCAGGGCCTTTATTTTGGACATCTGAATGAATGAAGAGGTACAGTTGGGAGAATTGGAATTCAGGAATAGATGTGAGAACCTAGGACCCCCGACAGGCTTAAAATCAGGATTCCTGTCTGTGACCTGTCTCCAGAGAGTCTAGAAGGTTGTTCCAGTAGGAGTAGGACAGTCACCCCCCAAGTCCCAGGAGAGCAGAGCTGGGAGGGCGGCAGCTTTGGGATGGGGGTGTTTCTGACACAGATATTTGAGCACTGGGGACCCAGAAATCTCTTTGCTCATGAGTAAAGCATCTTTATGCGAGGGGGGGACACGACAAACCAATTATTCAAAAAGATGTGTGTTGTGGGAGGGTGGGGGTGTGCGTCCTTCAGGAGAAAAGTAGGTCCCAAGTGAGAGCTGAGGAGGAGGCAAGCCAAGGCTGTTTGTTTTGTTTTCCTTTCTTCCTCGTGCTCCACGGTACAGGATACACGAGGAGAGAAGCACTCAGGGCCTCCCTCCAGCCGGCTGTCAAGATTTTGTAGCAAAGAATAGCTGAAAAACCAGGGAGGAAAAAAATCTTAACCTTTTCTTCTAATGGTGTGAACTCTGAAAAGCTTTCTGACTCATGTTTTATAGTCTCTTCAATCTGAATTCACCTAACCTCGTGTTGTTTTTCTCCAAGCAGTAGGCTTGAATCCAGATATGTGTCAACCAGCTGCTTCCCTGGAATGAAGGAGGCCCAGGGTCTGGGCCCTCTACTCTTATGCCTTTGGCAGGGAGACTATGCGAACCTGACTTTGACCTTCCCACCTGTCCTCTGGGCTGGCCCTGCACTCAGACCAGAAGCAACCATTGCAGAGGGAAGTGGAGACACTCAGTACTGTGTCTTTGCAAGAGGCTGCTCATCTTGCTGCAGGCTGTAGGTCCTCCTGGGGTCCCTGTTGCTGCTACTTCCCTAAAAATATCATTGTTATCTGTCGTGGTGCTTTGAATTCTAAGTAACAAAATACAATGCAACTGACTTAAATAAAACAGAGGAATTATTGGTATGGTCAGCTGACATCCCAAGGCTCCTGGGATTAAAGAACTCTGTTGGTCTCCTAGCTAACTCAAGTATTTTTTCATCCAAAGACTAGCTCCCAGCAGCAACTGGACTTCACATTAGCAGCTTAATAGAGTGAGAAGGGACCTTCTGATTAGGCTAACTCCACCAGTGCCCAGGCCAGAGCCAATCGCTGTGGCTGGGCTCCTAGCATTTCTAAAAATTTCTGGCCAACAGGTCTTCTATAGGGCACCCCACCCACCCCTGGTTCTACCAGGCCTTTTTGGTCAATGGCCAGCCTTCTGGTGCTGAGCTTCTGCTCCCCACAATACACAATGACTTTCTCCCTTTGTGGGCAGTGAGAGTTAGAGGCGGGGGCAAGGGAAGTCAAGTTCAGACTGTTAGACAGTTAAGCTGGATTGAGGCTCTCAGGAAGAGGTGAGAAAGTCTCATTGGCCCGCTCCTGCTTCTCCGAGGGTCAGATGCCTTGGCCTCAAACTTCCTGTTGGCCACAACCTAGCCATGTTGGTTCATTGCCCAGATGTTGGAAAATTAAGTACCCCACCCTGTTTCCCTGGCCTCTCCTTTCTCATATGACAGACACTTCCTGGTTGACCTCACCCAACCTTGCTCTGCAGACCCCTCCCATACCTATATCGACAGCAGTGTGGAACACTATTATCTCATGGCCTCACTTGTCCAGTCTCCACAGTGTGGTCTGTCTGGAAATCCCTATAAGACGCTGTACCTAACGTGTCTTCCTGCTGTTCATTTTCCTCCAAATACGTCCTTCTTTGGGGAACCCTGGTATGTGTGGATGATACTGTTGTTCTCTCAGGACGTGACAGGTTGGGTAGTGTTCTCATTGTCATCTGGGGCTTTCTCTGTAAAGTGTGGAAGATGTACCCAGCTCTCGTGAGGAGGTCAGTTCGCAGCCCTTCAGAGCCGTGGTTTCTGTGGGCTGTTGGAGTACCGAGGCCAGTGCCTTGTCTTGGGCCGCCCAGTTGCTTTTAGCAGCACCAGGCAATTCTTTAATTAGACCAAGCAGGGTTTTCTCAGACGGGGGCAGGGGGAGGTGTGTGGGTCTATTGGGGGAAACTAGGTCACCTGAAAACCAGCAGTCAAGGGGGAGCTGTCCTGGAGCCTTAGCTCCAGGGAACCCAGACTGGCGAGGTGGGAGGAGCTGGCGGGGAAAGCGAAGGCAGAGAAAATGCTCTGGCCCCTTTTACTGTCCCTGGGGAGACACTGTCCTCACCTTTCTCCAGGGGGCTGGGCAACTGCCCTTAATTCCATTGCCCAGATTGGAGAGGGTGCTGCAAGGAGCAGCCTCTGTCTGCCTTGGGCCACGAAAGGAGCACTGTGCTAGGAGTCAGGCCCATGGAGTCAGTTGCCCCTCATTGTCTGGATCCCTGGAGCATGTGACCCATTCCCTTGTGCCCCCATCTTGTTATAGCAGCTACGTAGGGACCCTGCGGGCCTGTTACCCGCCTGTATCCCCGCCCTTAGCAAAGTCCTCCTATATAATAGATGCCTGATAAGTGTATGTCAGTGAAAGACTTGATTCATAGCAAAGTTTCTAGGGTGGGTATGTAGGTCCGTGGTGGGGCACTTGCTTCGAAATTGCAAAGCTCTGGGTTCAATCCTCAGCACCGTCAACAAACCAAACTCTGAGTGCTTTTCTTCTGCTTCTCTTACAAGACTGCTGTCTTGAGAATCAGCTCTGAGGCAGGTTTCCAAATGTCAGTCACTTACATTTTTTTTTTTTTTGCCAACACTAAATGCCATCATTACTTTTCTTTACTACAAACTTGCTAGTTTTAGGCTGCAATAGATTTATTTAAGAAGGAAGTTTTATATCACTACTATAAATAAACAGTAACTGTGAAAACAAACCCACAGGAAACAAAACAACTGGATTCTGTTTTATCTCTGATTCTGTTGCTGGCCCAAGGCTGGAAGCCGGAGGCTGTCTTTCTCTTCGATCACAAGGGAAATCGGCACGGTTATAAAAACATTAAGGACCTATTAGCCTCCAACTGACACCTTCCTCCACAAAACATCTGAACTGTTAGAAAGGAAGTGGAAAGAGTGTACGGTGCTCTCCGTGCAGGTCTGCCTTGTGTTCAGCCTGGTCCTGTGCTGCTGATAGTTCCTTTGTGAGGTTTCCAGGCTTAAGGAAGTACTTGACCAAGATAATGGCAGGGAAAGGCCTTTGAAAAGGGTAGTGTATGTCAGCAGCACGAGTAATTGGTGTGCTTATTCTTATCTTTGCTCTCTGGAGGTTTTGGGGACCTCCTATCTACTAGGTCATCAGAAATAAGAATGAAGAAATGAGTAACTTTATAGACTCTTCAAGCTGCAAAAAAAATCTTCAGAGCACTCAGGCCAGTCTGATACCAGTGGAAAATATCTTTCAGTGAGCAGAGATCTGCTGCTTCCTCCAACAGCCACTGAAGCATGAGCACTTTTGTTGAATTGCTTCTTGGATAGCTCTGGAGGCCAGTTGTCAAAACTGCCTTCTTGTACCATGGTCAGGTCTGCACTGGAGAGACTGTCTTGCTTTTCTTGTTTAGAGTTCTGGATATTGGAAGCATGCTGAGCCAATCTGCCTAAGACAAGGCTTGCAAACTCAGAAGACTTTAGGATCCAGCAAGTGATAGCCAAGAGGTCAGGTGGGGAGTGCTGGGGAGCGGTGGGGACTGTTGTAAATTAGAGGGCACGTGGTTTATCTAAAGGGCCTTTTTCTGCACCTATCTGGCCATGTGAGCCCATCATGGCCAGATATTGAATTGTTATAAGAAAATCTAGTGTTGAATATAAAACTTCTAAATTTCAAATGTTAGCCATGAATTAAGACATTATAAATCATGGTCTGAACTAAAACCAAACCAAACAACAAACAGGAAGCAGACCACAGGAGATTTTCGGGTTAAGTCTGAGTCCCAGCTTCACTCATCGCTCCTTTCAATTTCTCTGATCCATGAGGTGTGGGGGACCCTGTCCTCTCTAGGACATGAGGTGTGTTGGTTTCCACACCTCCCTGCATTGCAGTCAGCCCCTCTGCATGAACACTGCCAGAGTCCTGCTCAGATCCTCTGTTCCCCTCGTCCGGTGAACTCCTACCGGTGCTTTGAGATTCACAGCTACATCCCCTCTTCTGGAGAGTTTCCCTAACAACCCTGGGCAGAAGACTGATGCTTCCATTTTCTAATTGTGTGATACTGAATCAATTACTGACTCTCTCTGGACTTCTGTTTCCTTATCTGGAAAATGACAATAGTTCCTATTTATTGAGGATTAAATGAATTTATAGATAGGTGACAGACAAGGACCTCTTAGAAGGCAGAGTTGGTCCCAGTTGGTCCCATCTCTGAACTGGGGGTGGCCTCGGGCAGATTTTCCCAAACACTGGCTCCCATGAGGAAATGGGGCAAAATAAGCATGTGATTTGTTCTCCAGCTCAAATGGTTGGACCATCACAACGATGCTGCATGTGGTTGTGAACTGCATGTTTTGAACTAGAAAATCAGCCAAAATATCTGTCCAGATACCTAAAATATAAAGCAGTGACAGTACCAAATACTCACAGGGAAACCAGACCACTTATCTGTTGCTGGAGGGAATAAAACTGGTCCAACCCTGCTGGAGAACAGTTTGGCAGAGAAAGGAAGAAAGGGACAAGAAAACAAAAGTGAAAATAGAAGGGAAAATGGAAAGAAACCTTTGTACATAAAGAGGGGAGGGGTCTTGAGGGAGAAAATGGGATAAGATAAAATGAAATTTATTCAAAAAAAATAAGTAGAGGTGCAGTTATCAGATGATCCAACAATTGTACTTTGGGACATTTGCCACGGAGAAAAGAAAACTTACATTCACATAAAAACTCAAACTTGATACAAACCCTGATGTTCATGAGCAGGTGAATGGTTAAACAAATTAGGGCGCATCAGCGAAGCTGAGTGCCTCTCAGCAACAATAGGAGATGAAGTGTCGATGCATATGACTGTTTGAGGAATCTTGAAGGGAATGATACTGAGTAGAAAACGCCAGCCCCCAAGGGCTACCTACTCTCTGATTCTATTTACACAGTATTGTTTTGAGATGACAAAATTCTAGTTGGGAAACACATTAGTAATTGCTTAGGGCCGTATCAGAAGTGAATGGGGAGGGGAGCTTAGGGAAGGTTGTAAATCCCTTTGGTGACAGAACTGTTTCTACCTTGACTGTGGTGGTGGATATGTTGATAAAATTTCATAAAATGAAACATATACATTGATAAAAGGTACCTGTAACACTGGGGAAGGATGAGTAAGATGAGTGAATAAAATAAAATGTGTGGATCTTATCAGTACCAGATTCCCTGCAGTCATGCTGCACAGTAGTTTTTGAGAATGTCCCCATTCTGAGGCAAGCTGAGAAAAGTGTCCTTTTCTGTGTTGTCCCTTACAATTTCGTGTGAATCTGCAGTGATCTCCAAGTAAAAAATTTGCTTAATTAGAAAAGGATCGCAAGGTATTCACAACAAGAATCAAAATGAAAGCAAACACAAGGGGACCAAAGGCAGTCAACCGTCTTCCTGTTGTTTGACATGTTTATGTTTGAGACTGGACCTGCACAGAGCCTGGGGCCTTGCCCTGTGATATGGGCCAAGCCACCTCCTTCCCAATTTGCAGGTTTGCCCTCTCTTATCAGGGCTGGAGAGACTTGAAGACCATTCCCATCCATCCTGCATTGCTATGGGTGTGAAATGTGTGTGCATGTGTGAGAACCCAAGAGATTAACAATGGCTTTTGCAAATCTCTTTATCTGACAATATTTGGGTTCTCATATCTATGTCTACACTTAATGTGCAGCAGTATCACATTGGGAGACAAAGAGAATGGAAAAATTTAATCACATTTTGGTTGTCTACCTATGCAAATAGTTTTGACCTTGTGGACTTCTTGAAAGGGTCTCAGGGATTCCCCACAGAGTTCCCTGATTATATTTTGAGAACCCTTTCAGTGCTATATCCTCTGGTTTCTTTCTGATCCTATCTCTCCTGTCACCATAGCAACTTGCATCCCATAATGAGCAGAACAAAACAGGCTCATGCAGAAGTGTGGGATAATCATTATTTCTGCGTATTCGGCTTCTCTTTGAGTGCTCGCATGATCTCCAGTTTTCCAGGGCTGAGCTGCTCGCATTGTGTACTTAGTCCCCAGTTATCCGTCTGATTCCAGGGCCTAAACCCTCAGAGCACCATGAAATCAAGCTGGCAGGACGTGGCTTCTTTAGGCCCTCGTGAGGAAAGGCAGGTAACCACGGCTGTCTCAGAGCTTTCTGGGATAAGAGAAAGGGTTTCTACCCCTGCTAGGTATCCACTAGGGCAGCCCCTGAAAGCATGTGGCTATTGCGTACTCAAAATATGGCCAGTGTGATTGAGGGAGGAAGTCATGTTACTTTATCTTGATTTAAATCCAAAATGGTACACATGGCCACCCTCGCTGAATCACACCCCTAGCCAGACCTTGCTGGTACTCACAGGTTCCATCCCAGAAGCAAAGGAGAGATACCCTCTCACGAGTTTTAAAAGTGGGGTGAGTGATGGGAGCGATGCTGTCAGTCAGAGTTTTCGAGCCTGACCAGCGGGTAACTCTTTGTTTCTCTCCCCACGCTACAGGCCCCGCAATGAGGCCCCAGGCCCTTTGGAGCCTGCGCGCCCCACTGGCCCCGGGCGCACCGTGCTAGCCCCGCCAGGGCGTGGGGACGCGTGGTGGCCATGGCCAGCCACGTGGACCTGCTGACCGAGCTGCAGCTGCTGGAGAAGGTGCCCACGCTGGAGCGGCTGCGCGCCGCGCAGAAGCGCCGGGCCCAGCAGCTCAAGAAGTGGGCGCAGTACGAGCAGGACCTGCAGCACCGCAAGCGCAAGCACGAACGGAAGCGCAGTGCGGGCGGCCGCCGCAAGAAGGTGTCCTTTGAGGCCAGCGTGGCCCTGCTGGAGGCGTCGCTGCGAAACGACACAGAGGAAGGTAAGTAGCTGGGTCTGGGGTCAGGGCCTGGATTCCGTGGGGTCCCTCCAGCCCGCTTTCATCTTTGCACATGGGGTTCCAGGAAAAGCGTTGGCGTTGTTTCTTAGACTTTTTTGTTGTTGGAAACAAGGATTCCAGCCATTGGCTACTGGTTACCACAGTAATTTCCCTTCCCTCCCACGAGTATTTACTAGCAACCTACTTCCTGCTCATTGCTCTTCTAGACGGAGTATGAACAAGCTGGGTCTGGTATCTTCCCTCCAAGAGCTGGAGACCCCTAGGACTTTGTGTTTCTTGAGCCCCTCGTCTGTGTGGAGCCCTTGCCTGCCACTGCAGCAGATGGGGTGTAGGGGATGCTTGAGAGCACACACTCCATCAGACATCCTAGGTCTGGACAGTTTAACATGAGACCCTGCCAGTAGGCAAGTCATTTCCCTCCTATACTTAGTTTTCATCTCTGTACGATGGGTTTAATAATAGAATCTGCTAGAAGGGCCTGTTATGAATGTGAATGTTAAATTAGATAATACTTGTAAAGTTTTTTTAGACATAGTTCCTCTTGCTCTGTGGTTAAAAATGTTTATACATTATATATAATATTTATTTCACTATATTAAACTAATATAATTTATATTGTCATAGGATGTTCATAAAGCCTGGAAACGTAGACATGTATGCATACTCAAGGTTGTCTAGGACATTTTCAGTCTGTAAATGAATACAGAAATGTAAACATGTTCATATCATTCATTTCCAGATTGTGTGGATTCCTATACTTGTTATATTTTATTGGATTATATTATTATTTTCTTTTTAAGAGTTTTTTCTTTTTGAGACAGGGTCTCGCTTTGTGGTTCAGGCTGGCCCTGAGCTCAGCCTCAAACTCACATCACAGCAATCCTCCTGCCTCTGCCTCCCGAGTGCTGGGATTACAGGCGTGAGCCACCACGCCTCGCACTGTGGTATGTGGTGCTGATTGCTGCTGGGGTGAGTCTCCACGCCCAGTATTGTTATGTGGTTACCGGGATCCAAACTGGGCCCTTGAGCTTGCAAGACAGGCGCCGGAAACACTGAGCTATATCCCTGGCCCCTATTGGGTTATATTATTATAATGGGCCCCATGACCCAGATATCACCGTACTCCAGAGCCACAGATGATAATACTCACTTTACATACGGAGAAGCTGAGATTCAGAGAGGTTCGGAACCTTGGCCAAGGTGTGCGGCAGGATCAGAACCCCCAGGACTCATGCTTCAGTCACTGTCCCCGTGGCTGTGTAGGTCTTCAACCTTCCCTGGGTGTGTTCTCACACCTGTCACTGTCTCCAGTATTTGTGCATGTATCCTTTGGTAACCCTGGCAGCTTCTGGTTCCTCCCTGGAGGCCAAGGCCTAGCCTGCTGCTCCTGGAGATGCCTTGCATGTTTCCCAAGCCCCTCTACCTATCCTCCAGGGCCTGTGGTAAAGTGTTTGACGAGAGAACTGAGCCGTGCTAGCCCTTACAACATAGAAGGGGTTGAGTTTTATAGTTTGAACTCTTTACTCCCCCAAATCTAACATATTCCGCATTTTGAGGGCCTGATGCCTCAACTGGAAAATTCCACACCTAACCTCATGTTGGATTACTGTCAAAATACACATGAGCTAAAACTACAGAATTTCCTGCTGGCTGTGTGTATCAAGAATGTCTGAAGTGCAAAAGAATTACATGTTTAGACTTGGGTTCCATCCCTGAGGTATCTCATTATGAATATGCAAATATTCAAAACTCTTAAAAAAAAAATCAAAGTCAGAAGCTTATGGTCCCAAGCACTTTGGATAAGAGATACTCAACCTCTGCAAACACGGTTCCATTTGCATGCTGGTACCTGGATGTCTAGAGCATGAGCAGAGATGCCTTCCCAGAGCTGCTGGGCTGGAAGCAGCTCAGCTGAGAGCCAGGGACAAGCAGCCCCCAGGAGGCATGAAATCTCAGGCTCAGGGACATGGCCTTGAGGCTCCTGCCCACGTGTTTTTCCTGGATGACGTGGCAGCACATCCCACTCAGTGGGCGGCTCATCATGATGTCTAATTTTTGAGGGAGGCATGGGCTCATCAAGCTCTCCTCCCCCACTCATCATTTACTTCCTTCTTGCTGATGAAGCCCCCTTACCCTTCTGAACAGCTTCTCGGGAGCTCTGAGCTGGCTGTGTGGCATCTTCACTCAGTGACTGTGACATATACTGATTAGAAAAGTGCATTGGGGTTGGAGTTCAAGGACCATTCCTCCCATTCCCCACCATCCCCACCTGGCACCCCAAGGAGATTGTTTCTTCTCTTTGGGTCCAGCTTCTCAGGTGTGCAGAGTGGGGTCTCCAACACTTGTGCATAAGAAGATGTGGCAGAATTGGAAAAGATCCAGCTTGTGACAGCTCTTTGAAAAGTTACCCTGGGGCCAGGGGTTTAGTTCAAGTGATGCTGTGCCTAAATTGCAAGCACATGGACCCAAGTTCAATCCCCAGTACTTAAAAAAAAAAAAAAAAGAAAAGAAAAGTTACCTTGAGCCATGCATCAGTACAGTGGGAGCTTAAACATATTTTTCTTTGCATTTTTTTTTGCAGACTTTAATGTTTTAGAGAACTGAAATATACATAAAGATATTCTTTTTGTAAAACTCAAACATGCCTGTAATCCCAGCTACTTGGGAAGTGGAGGCAGGAAGATTAAACCCAGCCTGTTCTGGATGATTTACCAAGATCCTCAAACCAGAGAAAGGGCTGGGGTTGCAGCTTAGTAGGAGAAGCACTTGTCTCACATGTACAAGGGCCTGGGTTCCGTCCCATGCAACCCACCCACATACCCACACACACATGTGCGTACACTTCAAACAACACAAAACAGCAAATCGTTGTTTCTTCTTTCCCTCTTTTATGACCACTGCTTGTTAGAGTGATGTATTTCCTTCCAGATATTTGCCTTTTTATCAAGGTATATGTGGACTTGATAAAATGTAGGATGAAGTTTCTTTTTCTTTCAAATTTTGATGTAAGTCATAATGTTGTGGAATTCTAGATATATTCTTCTGCAGCTTTCTTTTTTATTTTTACTCAACCGTGTATGTTGGAAATATGTTCATGTGCAGCACAATAGATTTGCATTGTTCATTTCCTCTGCTGTGTAGTATTCTGTGGTATGATTTTACCAGAATTTTTGCTCTAGTTTCTTATTGATGGTCATGGAGATTTTTCCAGTAATTTTGCTTTTGACATAATAGATGTTCTGGGCACACATGCAAATGAATGATTGCTTAGAACAGAGCAGAAAAATAGAAGAGCTAGATTGGAGGGTATTATATTTAAATGAGAAAAAATACTAGACTCCGTGGGTGTGCCCCGGCTCTGGGTCCAGCCAAATGAGTGGGCAGGGCCAGAGCCTTGGGCTCTGTGGCCCGTGAGAGCAAGGTGGGGTGAAAGGTTCCCCTGGGGTCCACAGGTGGCTGGTAGGGGTGGCCGAGGCTGCCATCAGTCAGCCCTTGATCTTGCTGTGCTGTGTCCCACTTCCTGGCAGCATGACAAGCCTGCTGCTGCCTGCTGGCTGGGTACAGCTTCTCCTCAATGATGGAGCTGACGTTTGGGAGGCTGCTGGGGTGTCATCATGGTGGGGTGGGAGCGTGGGGGCAGCTCCCCCGAGCCCTTGAGCTCACAGCAGCCTCTGAGTCAACCTTTCTCACCTGACAGTGGAATGTGAGTTGTTCCTCTGACAAGCAGCACTGGAGAACACACTGAATGACCTCCTCTGGCCCTGTGTTGCCCTTAGACCAAAATCATTGACCTTGGACCTGCCTGGGCTTCGGCCTGACTCCTCTAACTCTTCAGGTCCAGCCTGACCTTGGGGAGCTATCTGTGAGCTTTGCTGCACCCCACCTCATCACTGGTTAGAGCAGGGGCTCCATCTATAGCTGGTAGTTAGTGGGAGACAAGTAGTGTTAGGCCCAGGCGTACGAACTGCAGTTTGTCCTCCAAGATTCAATCTCCACTCTGCTGTGTACTAGCTGTGCATTCTCGGGGAAAGGTTACTTGACGCCTTAGTGCTTCAGTTTCCCCATTTGTAAAGATGAAGATGATAATACTGTACCTGCCTTGTAAAGTTGTTGAGGGGTTAAACTGAGTTGATAAATGTTAAAATGATAGGATAAAAACTGGGTGAGTTACGTAAATTGTTGTCTCTAAATTTCCTATTAGTCTACATTTATATAATCTCTATTATTATATATTCCAATTGTCATCTTCATGATTATTTATCAGGTGCTGACTTTGTACCAGGCCCTGCTTCCCATATGTTAGATCAGTTAATCCTCACGGCAACCCTGTGAGGTTACATAGAAAGTCAAACAGTATTTTTAAAAAATAGCTTGGAGTTTAATATACATAACATTTGTCCGTTTTAAGGGTGCTTTTCAGTTAACTTACAGAGTTGTGCCTTCACTATGATCCTCTTTTAGAACATTTTTATCAAAAGAAGCTTCTTGCCAAAGTGTAGTCTTCTAAGGGTTCCAGCGCTTCTTTCTCTGGACATTTATTTTCATTTCTCCTAGTGGTTACTTTAGGGTAGAATTGCGGGGTCCCCTGTTGCGTTTATGCTTGACTTTTAAAGAAAAGATTGAATGGGTTTCTAAATGGCTGCATCTCAGGGAGGACACTCAGAGAGGATCAGCCCCTGGCCAAGGTCTCACAGGATTTCACTGACAGAGCCAGGCCTCCAGCCCGGATCGGCCATCTCTGGCTTTTAACTGCCACTTAGTCCGGCACTTCCTGCTCTGGGTTCTTCTCTAGTAAATAAGAACCACTCGATGGTTCTGATCTATGTATCCACTTGGCTGTGATGACCTTGGTGCTTCTGCTGGCCACAGGCCCTTGCTTTTGGGGGTCCCAGAGAAGCCCTTTACCTCTTAGCCTTCACTTTTTTTCTGGGCCACAGTAGACCAGGCCTTTTTGAAACCACTGTTGTATGTTATTAGGACTTCTGTTTTTCTCTCAGAATGTGTAGGGTTTTCTGTATGGAAACTGTTCGTGTTAAAATGAATGAGTGATTCTTCTGTAGTCTAAATTTAACTGGAGTGTGATTCTCATGATCAAGGTTTTCAAACTTTTTTTTTAAGCAGTGGAAACTTTTCTTTAAATTAATATTATGCAGAAACCCACTACTGTATGTAAAACAGATGGAAGAGCTCACGTGGTTGCAGTAGGCTGTGGGTGTGGAGCCTCTCCGGAGTTTGGTCTCTATGGTCCTCTCCCAAGTCCAGGCCATTGGCAGCCACCTGTGCTCTGGGTCCAACTAGGACTTTCACTTTTGGTGATTTTGGAAAAGGACACTTCTTGTCTTTGAATAGAAAAATAATGTTTCCTGGTAGAAAACTGGAAAGTGTTGAAAAAGATGAAACATGAACAAGAAAAAATTATCCATGCCCACATTGAACACCAACAGCCAGCATTTTGGTATTATTTTATCAGTGAAACAAACCATTTTCACATGGACTGATTTTAGGAAAGTTTAACACAGGAGCAATTTGCAAACAGTGTGGGAGCTGGCATTCAACCTTTCTGTTCCCCTGCCCTTTGCAGTGATAGGAATCAAACCGAGGACTTTATGCATGCCAGGGAAGTGTGTATCACTACCATGCACCTCGCCCAACACTGTTCTTTCGGAGCTCCTGTATTTTCTAAAAACTGAGAAACTCTAAGAGCTTTTGTTTAACAGGCATCTCTATTGCTATTTACTGGATTGGAAAATCAAACTGAGGAATTAAACATTTATTCATTTATTTAATCAAAACAACAAACCTGTGATCTTTTGTACTAATTATTGCTGCATAGCAGACAAGCTTACAACTCAGTTGCCTCTAACAGTGACTGTTGACAGTTTCCTAAGATTTTGATGGCCTAGGCATCCGGGAGAAGGTTAGCTGGGCGGTTCTAGTTCAAGTTCTCCCCAGGTTGTGGTCACGTCAGGGCCCGATGCACTGGGGAATCCCTCCCAAATGGTTCCTCCACATGGTTCCCTGCCACAGGAGCTCCTCGGGGAGCTGCTTGAGTGTCCTGTTAGCATGGCAGGTGGCTGTTTTGAGAAGGAGTGATCCAAGACATAGAGAGCCACCACACTGAGATGGCCTTGAGTGTCACATGCCGTTCCTTCCTCTATACTCTGTGCGTGAGAAACGAGTCAGGCCGCCCCATGCTCACAGAGAGGGGCATCTCCTGAAGGAAGAAGAATTTGTGGACATACTTTAAAACCACCGCATTAGCATAAGTATTTTCATGAAAAATAGTGTTTTTGAAAGCAATAAATAAATCAGAGAAGGGGGCCGGGGAGTTAGCTCAGTGGTTCCGGCGCCTGTCTCGCAAGCACAAGGACCTGGGTTCGATTCCCCTGTAACCACATAACAATACTGGGTGTGGTGACCCACACCCAGCAGCAACCAGTACCACATACCACAGTGCCGGGCGTGGTGGCTCACGCCTGTAATCCCAGCACTTGGGAGGCAGAGGCAGGAGGATTGTGATGTGAGTTGGAGGCTGAGCGCAGGGCCAGCCTGAACCACAAAGCGAGACCCTGTCTCCAAAAACCTAAAAAAAAAAAAAAAAAAATCAGAGAAGAATCACTTTGCTTTATGCTTTTGCAAATCTTTTTGTTATAGAAAACCGGTACATTCTCTTATCTGCTTTTGCACTCAGCCTGTTGTGATTTGTTGTTTTGGTTGAGGTAAATGAAGAAAATCTTACCTCACACAGGTGTGTATTTGGAAAAGAGAGGAAATAATTGATTTTTAGATAGTTGTGGATATTCTCTGATACTACATCTAAACTCAACAAGTGGTGGCTTCCTACAGCTTAGCTGCAGTGTGGACCCTGAAGCCATTTTGATCTTTAACTTTTCTTACTCTTCTGTGTTCAAGTCCACCGATCTTCCTTGCATTTGAAGGCTTTGTACCAAGAAAACCTTTAAAGATCATGTATTAGTCTGTTAGAAAATACTGGTTCATGGAGTTCTAAATGGTAACATATTTCATTCCATAATACAATTTCAACAGCAGTTTCATCAGAAAATCCTTCAAGATCTGGGAAACTGTAAGCTCACGATGGCTTTCTACATGTTCTAAAATTCAGATTTTTTTGGCTGGAGATAAAGCTCAGTGATTCAACATGTGCTTCGCATGTGCAAGGCCTTGTGTTTGATGCCCAGAAAAAAATTTTTTTAAGTAAAAACATTCAAACTTATGTTTTAAAGTTCAGATCATATTTTTGAAAACAATGCTTTTTCTTATCTCTTATTCTTTTTCTTTCCTACTTTTTTTCTTTTTCAGATAGCTTGCTAAGTTAGTCATGTTAGCCTTCAACTTGAGATCTTCCTGCCTCAGCCTCCGAAGTGGTTAGGGTTATAAGCATGTGCCACCACGTTTGGCGGCGGTCAGTTTTGAGATGATCCCTTTGTTTATTTTAGAGAAAATTTCTTGATGTAAAAACAGTGTTCTGCGAGAGAAGAGGGCAGCTTAGCACACAACTTAAACAGTTGCTCAAGTAATGTAGATTGAGTCAACGATCATCCTTCGTGTGTCTTTCTCAGTTTGACACACATTGTATTGAAAGGAAATATATTCAAGTGTTGATATCTAATATAGTCATGACATTTCATTGCTTCTTCAGAGTGATTTTTTAACTCCATGTATAAAGCAGTGAAGAATGCTTGGACTGCCCGTGTAGCTGGCTTCTGCGGGGCTGAGTCTGTTAAAGCCACAGTCGAGCGGTTGCTTTTGTGCCATCAGGCAAATGACAGCGTGATGAAGAATGCGAATAGCTTTGACTGTTCTTATGGAAATAGTCTGACCTTCTGAACACCCTGACAGTATCTCAGGGTCCTGTTCAAAAGCCACTGTTTTATGGGAGCCATGGCACAACATCCCGACACAGCAAAGGTGAGGCGCTGATATTACAGTGCGACCTGCGGGGCCAAGGGAAGGCAGACACTGCAGCCTGAAGCAGGTTTCTGTGGAGAGGAAGGAGCAGGGGCTTCTGCCTCATCTCCCTTCCGCTGATACTTTCATTACCAAAGCCAACTGGAGTGCACAATTGGAGGAGGGCTTTGTTTGGCCCAAATGAGGGGCCTCCCCAGCTCAGAGAAGGGGTATCTGGATGGTCAGATGGGGTGCATGGTAATCACTCAGTTGTCTTCAACTGTCTGGATCTCTGTACACACAGAGTCTGCATATTTAAGACACCACTTTACTCCTGAAATCTACTTCTTAATTCAACAAGATTAGACAACGACTGTGTACTTCGAAGAATCTAAACCATGGGGTGGCATAAATAGAAACCAAGTGGGAAGACACTGTGTAAACTGTGGGCCTGCATCCCCACTGTCTTGCGCATCTCCAAGGTAGTTTGGGCTGAGCTTGAGCGTGGAGGTATCTGGAGGAAAGGTATGGAGGTCCACAGTGAGAATAGACTTAGAGTTTTGAAGACAAAGAAAATGGGAGATGGGCAGGTAGAAAGGTGGTTTGGGGAAGAGTGTCATGACCTGTGGAAACTGAGAGGGAAGTGAGTGTTTAATTCCAGTGAGATAAGAGCCACTGGTGGAGCCTCGTATGGTGGTGTACACCTGCAATCCCTGCTACACGGTAGACTGAGGCAGGAAGATCATAAATTTGAGGTCAGCCTTAGCAACTTAGATTCTGTCTCAAAATAAAACAAAAATGGACTGAGCTCTTAACTCAGTGGTAGAGCAGTTGCGTAGCATGTGCAAGGCTTTGGGCTGGATTTCCAATACTACTAGAAGAGGGGAGAGGGAAAGAGAAGGGGGCAGAGAGTTTGAGAGGGGGATTTTATTGGGTTAAAGATTTGGAATTAATAGATATTGTCCTTGCTGCTCGGTAGAGAGGAGATTACTGTCATACTTTGATCATAAGGGCTCTGATACTTATTCAGTTTGGTACCTGATGCATTTTTTTGGTTATTTATTGAATGTATTGGTAATTTTAGATGTACATTATAGTCACATTCAACATTATAAATTTATATCTGTCTATGGTATATCTTGATTCTCATTTTCCCCCATTCCTCTGCCCTCTCTACCACCTTAGCCCCTGTACACATAAGCATTGTTTCCATTTTTAAATTTTACCATCAGTTTTTAAATTTCCTTTCCTTACCTTCCCTTCCCTTCTTTCCCTTTTCCCTTTGAACATTTTCTTCCTATTTCACAATACCTATCATTCATTCTGGACCTCATTTATTCTTTAGAGTAACGATAAGGTATTTACACATCTGTGTCTTATTTATTTCACTTATGAGTAGGTCCTCGAGGTATATCCATTTAAGTATAAATGACTCAATCATTCTTTTTTTTTAAATTATCTTTATTGGTACATTAAATATACACATCATGATTGCACTTCATAATGGGGATTTGTACCAGTATAAGACACAACTTAATTCTCATTTTTTTCCCATAGCCCCACCCACCCTACCACCCCCCCATATATATAAAATTTGTTTCCTTACTTTTTTGTTACAATCTCAACATTGTACCCTTTCACCTTATTTTACATTGAGCATTTTCTATTTCACAATGAGTAATACTCCACTTTAGAAAAAAGCCACACATTTTCTTTATCCAGTCTCCAGTTGGTGGGCATTTGGGCTATTTCCAAGATTTAGCTACTGCAAACTGAGCTACTATCAACATGGGTGCACATATGTTGCTGTGATGATGCTTTTAATTCTTTCGTGTATACCTGATGAATTTTTATGAAGAAATTTTCTCCTGGTGGTTGTCCTTTGCGTGGTACTTGTCAGTGTCATTTGCCTGTGACTCGTCACTTTTTCCAGCCAAGCAGTTTATTCAGTTCTCCTCCACCTCCGGGAATCAGCTAATAAGAGCACCATTTCAGGGCCGTGAGCCATGAACAGAGAGCTCTGACGGAGAACACAGGTCCACGAATGGGAGCTGCATTCACAGGAAGCCAACCCAGGAGCCCAGGTGTGGATCTCTGTGGGACTCTGGAATCAGAGCCACGAGGAAGTGGTCCATGACAACGTCTGGGTGTTTGGCTTGAGCATATTCATGGATGACAGATCCGCTGTGAGGCCGGGAAGGCTGAGGTAGAAGGGAGGTGGGATTTGGAGGAAACCAAAGTCCCATAGGACAGACCAGATTAGAGCTTCTTTTTCCATCCATGTGGAGATCCGAGAGTCATCGGAGCATGTGGGTTATGGAACAGGTCAGGGGTGGATGTGACACTTTGGGCATCATCAGCACACAAGCACAGTCTTCCTAAACTCAGGGAGTGTGTGGGGTCCCCTGAGGGGAGTGCTGGGAAACCTCAGTGAGTTCACATTAAGCCAAGAAACAGAGTGAAGAATCGTCTGCCAGGCCTAGAGTTCGGCTTCTCGGGAGGCCGAGGCAGGAAGATCATAAGTTTGAGGCCAGCCCGAGCAATTTAGCAAGACTCTGTCTCACAATAAAAATATGCAAACAAATGAAAGGATCTAGAAATGTAGCTCCATGGTGGCCTCAGTATCACAATTTAAAAAAATATAAATCACTTGTTAGGAAGGTGGAAGGGAACCTGGGATGCCATACTGCCTCAGGAGCAGGACAGATGGGTTTCCAGGAGGAAAGGCTGTTGAAAGGTCAAGTATTTTGCCCTTATCAAGTCTTTGAAAAGGAGATTTTTTTTTTTTTTTTTTTTTTTTTTTTGAGACAGGGTCTCACTTTGTGGTTCAGACTGGCCCTGAGCTCAGCCTCCAACTCACATCACAGCAATCCTCCTGCCTCTGCCTCCCAAGTGCTAGGATTACAGGTATGAGCCACCACGCCTGGCACTGTGATATGTGGTACTGATTGCTGCTGGGCGTGAGTCTCCACGCCCAGTATGGTATGTGGTTACCGGAGATTGAACTCGGGTCCTTGCGCTTGCAAGACAGGTGCCGAAACCACTGAGCTAACTCCCCGGCCCTGGAAAGGAGATTTTTAATGATGATTTCGTATACCCTTGTCTGGATGGACCATAATGTATGCACCCATTCCCCTATTACTGCATTTGAGAGTCTTACAAAGTTTTTGTTGCTATAAATTGTTCTCTGATGAATGTCAGGGCTTACAAGCTTTTGGCTACTAATTACTCAGTGTAGGGTAGATTCCTCCAAATTCACTGCATGTGAGGAAGTGAACACACACATGGGTTCAACCTAAACACTCACTGAATGCCACAAGGGTGGAACCAGCAATGCATGCCACGCCTGCATCCCCACTGCCTTGCGCATCGGCTCAGAGTGACAGCAGCGAAAACACACTTGGATGATACAGTTAATATAGAGCGAATCGATTGTGTGTATGTGCTGACATTGAACCCAGGGCCTCGTGAATGCTAGGCAAGCATTCTACCACAGGGCTATACTCCCATCTCTCCTTTTAAACAATTGGAAAACAGGGTATTGCTGAGTTGTCCAATCTGGCCTCAAACTTGTGATCCTCCTGCCTCAGCCTCCTACTGTGCTGATCCTGGAGAATGTCTTTATCTTAATTTGCATAAAATCAAGACGGTTGACGTTTACTACCTCTTCGTAAGATTACTGGTCATTCATCTCTTTTCCCCTGAGTTGTCATTTTTTCTACTTGTGTGTGTATGTGGGTTTTCTGGGTTGATCTTAAAGATTGTGCATTCTTGAATGTATGAGAAGAGACAGGAAGTGACTAGTTCAATATGTCATGTACGGTTCATATATTTTCTGCAGAGTGTGTGTTGTTGGCATTCTGTTTACAGTAGTTTTCTAGGCCTTGGGTTTCTTCATCTTTGTGTAATTAAACCTAATGATATTTGTTTTTCTCTATATTATTGCATTCTTTGCTTTTTATCCCTTTAAATCTGGGATCAGAAAACTATGCCAGCCGTAAGCCAAAAAAAAAAAAAAAAGCAGTGAGTATTTAAATTTTCAAATGTTACTATAGTAAAAACATATTGCCATTAACCCCTTTAAAATGCTGACTTTGCTTCAAACACATATATCCCATCATTCTTTTATTTCAGGAGCTGATAGCTGAATATTTTTAAAAGCAGGTATTTATTGGTACATTTCAGATATACATAATGATAATGTTCATTATAGGAATTTGTACTTGTACATTTTCTTCCTTTTTTCTCATTCTGCTCCATGTCACCTTTGCCCCTGCATCCTCTCCTTATATATTTAGATTTGTTTTTAAAGGTTTTTTTTTTTTTTTTTTTTTAGTTTTTTGAGACAGTGTCTCACTTTGTAGTTCAGGCTGGCCCTGAGCTCACTATGTAGCCCAGGTAAGCCTTGAACTCACAGTAACCCTCCTGCCTCTGCCTCCCGAGTATTGAGATTACAGTTGTGAGCCACCATACCTGACATTATGGTATGTGGTTTCTGGGGATCAAAGTCAGGACCTTGTGCTTACCAGGCAGACACTGGAACCACTGAGCTAAATCCACAGCCCTCCTTATTTGTGAAAGCTCTGTTTCCACAGTTTCCTTCTTTGCTCTTTTTTTCTTGCCTCTTCTTTCCTTTCCCTTAATCCTTTTCTTTCTAATTTTTTTCTTCCCATTTCCTAATATCTCTTATACATTGTGACCCCTAGTTACACTTCAGGTTTATACACCAGACAATATAGTATTTAAACACATGTGTTGTCTTTCTGAAGCAGTTCTGGAAGTCTTTTGCAGCTTCATTTACACTATTGTGGCTTCCTGTGCCCTGAATAGATTCAGAATGTTTCATCCTCCTGCTCATTTTTATTGAGGAAGAGCAAGACTTTGCATGGTGCCACAACTAGTGAATAAGGCCAAACTATAATGTTTCTCTGAGCAGCCTTCCATTGGACGGCACGCTGCGGCAGCATTCACTGTATTTGTGATCATACCTCATAAAGGCACTAACAAAAGAGAACTTTCAGAACTCCTTAGAAAGTGGCAAGAATGATACGTAAATGTGTCTGGAGTGATGGGTGGTATTTTGAGGAAAATTAATAGCAATGTGTCTTTTACTGTAACGCATTTTAAAAAATGTAAATATTCAGCATTTCTTTTGGTCACTATATATATTTTCGTTCATTTATTTGTTTGTTTAGCTTGGAGGCCAAATCTTACTACTATCTGTCTTTTTGAACAAAGTTTTATTGGGACATAGCTCTGCTCACTCATTTACAAATCCTTTATGGCTACTTTCATTATGATGGCAAAGTTGAGTTTTTGTCACAGATATCATACAACCGCAAGGATGAAAGTATTAACTCTCTTGTCCTGTATAGAAGTTTGCCTACTCTTGCTTTGAAGTTTCCTCATCTAGCAGTGTCTTTTAACTAATGTCATGTACTAGGTCTTTTGGCCATATCTAAGTAAGTTAAGTATGTACTAAATTAAGTAGGAAATGAAAATCTGTCTATATTAGGTTTCCAAGGATTTATCAATGGGACCTGCATCCTCCACTTTCCCACAGGTTTATGTTGCTACTCTCTTTTTTTTTTGAAACAGGGTCTCGCTGGCCCTGAGCTCAGCCTCAAACTCACATCACAGCAATCCTCCTGCCTCTGCCTCCCGAGTGCTGGGATTACAGGTGTGAGCCACCACGCCTGGCACTGTGGTATGTGGTACTGGTTGCTGCTGAGCGTGAGTCTCCATGCCCAGTATGGTCTGTGGTTACCGGGGATCAAACCTGGGTCCTTGTGCTTGCAAGATAGGTGCCGGAACCACTGAGCTAAACCCCTGGCTCAGTTGCTACTCTCATACCACAAAGAAAAGTGATAGCTAAGCTGTTCATTCTGTGTCAACATCTGTCTCTGTGCCAGTCACATACTGTTTCAATCCCATAGCCTTATATTGTGGTTTATGACTGAACATGTTGCCCTTTTTCAGATATTCTTGGTTATTTTTGGCTGTTCAGGTAATGTTTAGGATGCTGCCCAGTTTCCTCCGAACTTCTGAAATTTAAAGGTATTACTGATTTCTATAACATTGATAAACTAGTTTGGGCCAAACTGGTATCTTTATTGTAGTAAGTTTTCTTAAGCAGGCAAATGGAACAGTCGTGTCTGTTTTAGGAGAATATTCTTCCATGTCCTTTAGGGAAGCTATAGGGTTTTTTTTTTTTTTCTGTGTAGGAGTATTTTCTATGCATGTCCTGGTACTCTGGAAAGGAAGGCTTTTGGGTTTTGTATATTTATATTGGATCAAGCTACTTGATCTTAGTTCTGGTTTTTCAGTAGTTCTCTTGGAGTGTTCCATATAGAAAGAACTTTATTTGAAGATGACATGTTTGTTTCACCCTCCCAGGGTCAGTGAACCGAAGGCCTTCCATAGTCTAGCTTCTCATCTTTTCATGTTGACTACTCCTATTTACCTCTGCCGCACCTCCTTTTCATTCTCATTCTTCTTTCCTTCTTCGTCCCTTCCTTTCTCTTTCCGTTTTTTTTTTTCTGCAACATATGGCTTTGAGAGTACGTGCTCCGCCTTGTTTGTGTCCTACCCCAGGTCTGATCCAGCTCACCCTGGAGCAAATCAAATGGTCACATTTCTCATTTCTGCTTGAATTTGTCTATTTGTGTGCCCCAAATTTAACTTTTTGTTGTCATCGTTGTCATTATTGTTGAAGTAGCTACTATTGACTCATTTTGAGCTTATCAGAAAAATCACACCTCTCCTGTTGGTTTCCCATTAATGAGGCATTTAACCCATCCTGATTTTCTAAAAAAACCTATTTGTTGTAAATATATTCTTCATGAAGAAAAAGTCCAAAACTGGCTGCATTTTCAGTTTCTAAGCATTCACGCAGATCAAGAGACAGAACATTCCCAGTTCCTCAGACGCCTTCCTGGACACAGAGTTGATTTTTGACATTGAAGTCAAGGTTCTAAATTTATCTTCTTGAGTTCTAAGCCCATTATCCACCTGCTCAGATAATTTGGGAGTCTTGAATGATAAATTAGGACTTTTATGTCATCAGTGACAGAAATTCAAACTAACTTAAGGCAAACAAGGCCCATGAAGCTGAAAAGTTTGAGATCACAGCTTCCAGCACAAGAAGGGTTTACCAAGAAATATCTCTGCAGAAATGGCCATCATGTCTCAGAATACATGTCCTGTCTTTTCAACTACCCAGTGGGAAGCACTTTCCTTCAGTGGTGTGCCTGGTTCAGCTAGTCCCACAACTGAATCACAGTGGCTAAAATAAGCTGTATGCTTATCCCTGGGGCGGTGATCATGGCTAGATGAGGACGGTAGGACTTCATTTGGTCCTAACCAAACCATGTGCCCATTTTTGGAGTTAACTCCTCCCCAAACACATGCACTGACACTAGAGAATACGTTACACCTGCATATCCAAGGAAATGGATGCTGCGGGGTACGGTGGTGCACACCTGTAATCCCAGCATTTGAAAGGCTGAGGCAGGAAGTTCGGGGCCAGTTTGGACTACGTGGTGAGTTTAAGGCTAGCCTGAACCATATAGTAAGGCCCTGTCTCAAAAAAAAAAAGATGCCGACCTGACCATACTGTATCTAATATAATTATCTTCAGTGAAGTTTTCCTTGGCATTTTCTACTTTGTCATTCATAAATGCAATGAACATTTGTCACCTAGACCACAGCTATCCAGTAGTAGAGCTGTTTCTAGGGATGGAAATGTGCTGCTCACTGTTGCAGCTGGTGATGAGCACTTCAGATATGACTAAGATGCCATAGAACTGAGGTTTTTATTCTATTTAACCTCAGTTCTATGGCATTTTAACAAATTTTATGTATATAGGGGGTTGGTAGGGTGAGTAGGGCTATGGGAAAAAATGAGAATTAAGTTGTGTCTTATACTGGTACAAATCCTTTTTGTGGAGTGCAATTATGATGTGTATATGTAATGTACCAATAAAGATTTCAATTAAAAAATAAAAATAAATAAAATTAATAGGCACCCAAAAAAAAAAAATAATGTAAGTGGGCACTTGTGGCTAGGCTAGCGCTACTGAGTCAGAAACGTAGCCCTTCATCAATAACCAAATTCTTGATGAAAATGTTGAATAAAATTATGGCCAGAGACCAAGCCCAAGGGCACACCCCTGAAAACATCCTTCAGATTAATGTATCAAAGTCAGCTGCTGCTCACTGAAAGTAGTTCTGCCGTTGCCATGAATTTGATTGGTATTTGAGGTTGATAGGTGGGAACCATGACAAGATTGTCAGCTTTTCGAGGAGTCTTCCTTTCTTACAAACGCTCAAAAGAAGATTTATTTCCACTGGTTAAATCACAATAAACTATGTGATGGATCACGATGGAGATTTGCATACAGATATTCACAAAACAGACTCTAGGTATCATAAGTTGGCAGTAGTGGGTCAGTAGTGAACAGATAGACCATAGACCAAGTTATCTTGGAGCTCTCTGTGTAGCAAAGTCACTCTGAAGAGAGCAGAGCATTAATAAACATAACAGTAGATAGTGGTGTTATAAAGAAGGCCTCACCCAGAACACATGCTGAGAGAAAGGAGGCTAAGAGAATGATCACTTATGAACAGTATTAGTTAAATGCCTTTTAGAGGAGAGGACACTGTGACCAAACTTTGAAGATTACCATCCTGTTGCTAAGGATAATCTAATTATGGAAAAAGGACACTTCAACCCATGTTGGCCTAATGCCATTAAGCGAGGTAATTACGCATCTCCTTGTAACCTTCTGATTATACTTTAGCCTCTCAAACAGGCTGCCTAGCAATGCAGAAGGAGTTGACTGTACTTAAATGAATTTCTGACATACAGGGCAGTTCTTGTTCTCCTGTGACACTGGGTTGTGCTTTTCATGATCTTGGTTCATAGGAGACTACTCTTGGGGGAAAGAAACTACTTTAGGCAGGCTGGTCAGCATGATCAGTCACTAGGGTAATGGCATCCCAGAGGTGTGGGGGAGATTCAGCCAGTTGGAGTTCCCTTGGAACTACCCCAAACTCAACCCACCATCACATTCAACCAGCATTTCTCCAGAGTGTTCCTAAGGAGATATTTGAGGGACTTGTCAAACACTCATCAGAATGTCGATGGTTCTTTGAATGTCTCAGTCTAGTGAACCCATTGAGGAGCTGGCTGAGGTGTTTCTGGCCTGATATACTCTTTTTGGGCATCTAAGGACTGCTGTTTCCCTTCTAATGGAGTGAGAAATTTGTCAACATTTCTGTCAAGGAAACTTACTCAGACTCTAAATGCGTGACCTCTAAGTCCCATTCTTCTTCTTTTTTTTTTAGGTTTTTTTTTGAGACAGGGTCTCGCTTTGTGGTTCAGGCTGGCCCTGAGCTCAGCCTCCAACTCACATCACAGCAATCCTCCTGCCTCTGCCTCCCGAGTGCTGGGATTACAGGCATGAGCCACCACGCCCGGCACTGTGGTATGTGGTACTGGTTGCTGCTGGGCGTGAGTCTCCACACCCAGTATTGTTATGTGGTTACCGGGGAATCGAACCCGGGTCCTTGCGCTTGC
>PVIR01006636.1:0-64974 GCA_004026965.1 Petromus typicus | reverse complement strand
AGGAGGGAGGAGAGGCCTGGAAGGGGAGGAGGGAGGAGAAGCCTGGAAGGGGAGGCGGGAGGAGAAGCTTGGGAGGGGAGGAGGGGGTGCCTGGGAGATGTGGAAGGAAAGTTCTAGAAGGGAGGAGGAACGGGAGAAATGGGAGGGGGAAGAGGAATGGGAGGGGGTAAAGATGACTTGATTGACAGGTCACAAGTGGTCGCTGTGCGCGCCTGCGCACCTCAAAGCCCCAAGTTAGCGGGCCAGGAATCACTTGCAAGAACACACCACTAGGGTGCGCATAGCCTGCACCCGAGTCAGACCAACAGCGCAACCACCTGCGGCGCCCCGCCCGCGCCACAACGCAGCTGCCAGGCCAGGATGGTGAGTGGGCGCGGGGCACCCAACAGGTCTCAAGCGTTGCGCACAGCCCACCCGGGCCGTCGCGAAGGACCGCTGTGTCTCCAGATGGCCTCCCCAGATGCCACCAGCCAAAGCGCTCCCGTGACATCGGGCTGCGCCCCCCAAGCGGGCCCAGAGGGTCTTCTGCGCCCCCCACCACCGGGGTCGCCTCGCACCAGAGACCAAGGGCGCAAAGAGCCCCCGCCGCCGCCAGGGTTTCCCTAGAGCACAACGCCACATGCGATAAGAAAAACCAGACACCTTTGGCCAATCCAATTAAACATAAATTAATTACCACGTAAAAGGGCCAGTTCTCAGAACACCATTTTGGCTCGTTTTTGTGGTCTCAGCACACACGAAATATAATAAAATGAAGGCAGACCACCCCTGGTCTCCCGTCGCCTCCATACATCGAAGTCCCCCCCCCCTCAAATCTCGCCTCCTCCTACGCCACAGAGTCAAGACGCTCATCGTGGCGCCCTTCACCCTATTTCCAGCCTCATCTTCCTGCCCACAAGAACCACAGCTCCAGAGACCCTAAAACCAAAAACCCCCGAAATAAACTAATTGCGTCCACGCACTCGCATGATACTCCAACACGCACAGCCAGACCGGATGACGCATCTCTGCCAGAGCGAATTCCGCGGACGCTACCCAGCAAACCCGAAGACCACAGCCCGACTCTCCCTTAGGTAGATGAAGTCAGAATCCCCCTCCCCAGAAACTCTGCGCGCGACCCCTCCAGGAGAAGAACAAAGGCCACCTCCCTCCCCACCCCGCCCCCCAAAATTCCGCAGTGCCGCCAGCGCCCTCTTGCGGCCAACAAGAAAACCTTCCAGAAACCTGCCACGTAGCAGCCCTCTTGCGCCCCCACCCCAAGGCCGCCAGCCCGAGCTGGGGAGGGGGTGGCTTGGGGGGGCTTGACAGGGACAAAGAAAGTGGCAAAAGGCGATTTTGCCAAAATCAAAAGCCCCCAACACGTCAGAACCTTCCAGAAGCCATCATGCGCAGAGCCCAAACTCTCAGCTCACAGACCCGTATCAACACACCCCCTTTTCTGCATTTCTCATCCCTCTCGGACCCCAAAAAAGCGGCTTCCACGCTTTAACCCACTTTGCGCCCCCAATCCCTAGAGTCCTCGCTGGACCTCCCCTCCTGGCTGCGCTGGCCCTGGGGGGCTCCTGACAGCTTTGCGCTCGGGCGCCTCGGCTCCCCAAGAGCTTGCGCGCACCCATCAGACCCACAAGATCCATCTTACACATTTAATCTCTCCGATTTGCTCAGAGCCCGCTCGGTACTGAACCTCGGCACTGCATCCAGAATCCTGGCGGGCAGGAACCTCTCGCCCACGGCCCGCCAAGACTGGGTGGAAATATCCTGAGACCCCTCTCCTGGATTCCCCCCCAATCCCAGGGCCCCCATTGCATCATCGCCACATCTCCCGCTGTTCATATGATTCTACGGGCGTTCTTGCGCCCATAAAATCGGGATTTTGCACCCCAGTGACTACGAGGGAGTTGGACCTGACTCCTCCTGGTCCCTCCATCCCATTCCCTGGCACCCAGCTTGCTCTCTAGGACCAGACTGGCCAAGGGAAAGTCTGTGATGTAACCCCCAGCTGGAAAATGTGCCTGGAGATTCCCCTCCTGACAGAATCTCGTGTTCTGATGCTCAGGGGCCGGGGCGAAGCGGCCACCTTCGGGAGATATCCGGGCATGGGTCGGCACAGTGTCCAGGAGGACAGAGCCCACCCTGCTAGGGATGTTGTCTTCTTTCTGCACATCCTTGGAGACAAGGATGGCCACCACTCACCAGGCGCGGAGCTCCTGCGTGGGCGCCCGCTCTTCGGAGGCGCTGGCCAAGGCTGGACAGCCAAGGCGCGCGCTCCTGCTCAGCTCGCCGCCGTCTGCGCTAGGGGCTGGCTGGGTGGGGTTTATATGCCTGCGCAGAGGGGGTGGTCTTTGACGTCAGCGCATTCTGCTGCAATGCGCTCATTTCTCTAAAAGTGATTGGCCGGAAAAATGAGCCCCCCAGATTCTATGACAAATTGCTCTGGCCGCACCCACACTGCAGCAAAGAACGGAGGAAAAAATCTGCCGCAGTGCCCCTGGCCGCCATGACCAACACCCTGTGGCCGCTGGTGTTCTTCCGTCCGTGAGCCCTCAGGGAAGGAGGAAGGGCCGTGCGTGTGCAGGATTCGTGGGGAGATCACCCCCCCAAGGGAGGGTCGTCCTTAGGTGGGCTGAGAGCAAAGGTGGGATGCCCAGGAGGGGGGCGGCGATGGCACACCTCGCCGTTCTGGAGCACCACTCAGAGGATGTGGACTGAGGCAAAGAAAATGATGCTTTCTGCTTATTGTTCTGGAAAATAAAAGCCCTGGGGTGAGATAACTGGCTCCCAAATGTCGGCCCCAGGCCGTCGCCTCCTCCCAGCCCACCGTTCTGACGCGTGTTTGGACACAAACGATTCAGTATAGCATCCTGGACTCAAAAACCTGGCTTGGAGCCCCCGGGCTCTGCGCTTCCAACCTGTGTACCCAGAGCCGCGCGAACATCTCCCGCTTCTCCCGAGGCCAAGGGGTGATACTTCCGCTCAATAAGGGGTACCCCCAAACCAAGACTTCAGAAATAATATGTAGATATGAGTCGTGATCTCTTAAGAAAAGTACTTTTCCAGTGAGGACAAGGTCCTATACAGAGATGCCTAGACAGCCCTCCCAATTCGGGGTGATCTCCACACACGTTTGCTTGGAACAAGCCTCCCACCCCTCGCCGCCGCCGCAGCCGCCGCCGCCGCCGCCACCGCGCGCCCGGGAAACAGGCAGTGACACATGTTGCTGCAGCACTCACTGCACGGCCGCGCGCGTGCGGGGACTTGGCACATGAGAGTTAATCCTTAACAGGTGGCCTGGGGCAGCTCTGCCAGGCCCTGAGTGGCACAGTGGCAGGGCCATCAATCAGATGTCCTCTGCAAAGGTCAGAATGCTGTTGAAGGGACCGAGGATCTATCTTAGGGTGACAGGTGGGTGGCAGCCGGTAGGAAGGAAGGAGCATCTGATTATAGAAAAGGGGTAAGAATGCGCTATGGGCCCCAAAGGAGAAAGCCGAGGAGCGCCTCCCCCTTCTTTGGGGGTTTCGGGCAGCTTTGGAGCCAGACCCCATGCCTAGCGATGCTAAGAGGTGGCGTCATACTGATAAGAGATGCCGGGTGGGGCAGAAAGGATGGGAGAGAGACAACTTCCAAGCCAAGGGTTAGTGGATAGTGACCATAAGGTTTCCAGGCTCCGGAGCCTGGGGCAGGGGGCGCCTTTACATGTGATTTGAGACGTTAGCAGACATCACGGGGAGCTACTCGAACACATCAGATAAGGCGCGCGGGTGGGGGGATATTCCGTTTACAGCCTGTGGAACATACAAGGAGCTCCAGAGCCTAGAGCCCTGGGAGCAACACTTGTAAAGGGAGGAAGGCCCAAACTAGCCGCAGATATCAAGAAACCTTCAAAAAATCATGGCTCCGAGAGAACCCCAGTCAACTGGAGAACGTTTATTAGCCACGGTATTAATAGCTAGGAAACAGCCAGAGCTAGCCGGGGCCAATCAGCAGCAAGAAGCCCCTGTCGTCAAGCCCCAGTGGCCAATCAGACACCAGCAGGCCCAGTTGCTAGCCTCTGGGGGCAGAGATGAGGGGTGCGCTTTGTCACGCTTTGTCACGGGGGCTCGTGTTCTGGCTCCGCGGGTGGGAACGGAGGCGGCCACCAGAGAGCATCAGTAGGCACACAGTTGGGGCCTAGCGGTGGTTTCAGAGCCTGTGCCTTGTGCGTCAGCTCTGCACCCTAAAAATGGCATGCGTTGATGCTCTGGTGGGCCCCCCAGGCCTCTCTTGGGGTGTTCATAGGGCGCCTAGGAAAGAGGACCCTTCCCACATCCAGTGTGCAGCTTGTGCCGTCAAGGCCAGGCCCAAGGGGAAAGTCGGGCCTCCCAGCACAAGGTCAGCCCCTCTGCTGACTGGGGGGCCCCTAGACTGCCAGCTGCCCACCCCTTGGCCCCAGGTGAAAGGCCCTCCTGGAAAGTGCACATTTCTGAGGGAAGCACTTCGGGTTTGAACCACAGCTCTGTCCCCTCCTCGCTGGGAGGCTGAGGTCCAGGCCCTTCCCCTCCCTGGACCCCTACTTTCTCATCTGGAAAAAGGAAAGAGTTGGACCAGAGGGTCCCCGAGGAGCCTTCCAGCCTCCTTTGCTTGATTTGAATGTATACATCAGGCGAGTCAAATGTCTTCCAGAACATTCTGCATGACAGTAATTAGTATCAGGTGTATCCTGCAGTCCATGTGGTTATTTCATCATGCTGCTGTTCTTTCCATTGTATTTTATTTTAAACAGAACTCCATGGCAACATGTTTATCCTTCTGGCTTCCTAAAAGAAAGAGGAAGATAGAGGGGAAGAAAAGGCAGAAGGAGAAAGAAAAGACTGCTGTAAACTAATCTCCACAGAGCATGGTTTAACCACAATAAAAAAAAATCCATATGTTTAAATGTTTTTGTTGGCTTTTCTGGAGCTCAGAATCTAACTTTTGAAATATTTATTGGTCCAAAGGCGATGGGAGAAGTTCTCCCAGAACCCAGCCCGATGGTATGGTTTGGGTCAGACAGGTCCTCACTCTGGGCAGTTCTGCGCCAGCTTTCTCTGCTCAAACAGGACATGGGAGGGTTGAGATTCGTATCTACAGGGGAAAACAGACGCGGAAATCCAGGGCCGAGCAGCAGAGCACTTTCGCTGTGTGCGTGCTGAGACCCAGCTCTGCTGGCCTGGAGGGGAGCCAGTTCCCAGACACGGGCTTAGCCCGCTGCTGTACTACTCCGTCTCTGACTTTTATGTAGACCTAACTCAAAGCACACATTTTTTTCTTCTTCTTTTTGACTCATACTCGGGAATCCTCAAAAACCGTGTGAACTGTCTCCTCCGATCCACACATACATACTTGCGGGAAAGAGTACAGACTTCCTAAGATTCAGCCCGGAAGTGAACACAAGGTCCTCTTTTTTATCTCCCGGGCTTGGATAAATGTTCTTTCTTCTCAAAATCCCTCCTAAGGCTATTGCAAAATAGCAGACCCCAGAGGAGGGCTGGTCTCTAAGCAACTTTCTGGGAATTCCAGGTCCCCTAAAACGTTAGTGTCCCCAGAGGTCCCCCTGTGCTTCTGCACTACCCCAGGCCTCTGCCACAATAGCTGCTGCTCATTAGCTAAAGGCCCTGCCGTTCTGGTCCTAACTGCTAGTTCCCACTGCAGCCTTGGGCAGTTTCGGCCCCCCAGTGTCACAGTGCTTGAGCCCCACTCCAGTCAGAGGAAGCTGAGAACTTGCCCAGGCTGTTTGACTATGGCCCCAGAGGTTGGCATCGCCAGCTACAACCTTTGAGCTTCCCCAAAAGACACAGACAGGCTTAGTGCAGCGTAGAGGAGTCAGAGGAAATGGGACCCCAACAGCAGCCCTGGCTTCTGGGGTACCCATGGCATGGACTCCTGAAAGTACATGGGCCCCAGGCTCATCTTAGAATCAGAAACACCTTTCTCCCCACAAAATCTGGCTTCTGGGTGCAGCCTTACCCGTTTATAGAGGAGTTTGCCTAAATGTAGATACAGAAAGAAAAATAAAGTTCAGTGTCTTTTGTAGAAGGCTGTGGATAAAGTTTACTTCCCAGGGGACTGCAGTGCTTCAAGGCTCACAGGTCTGTGTGTGTATCTGGCCAGCGTAGCTGGCGGCTGCTGGCCCAGAGTCACCCAGGAGCAAATGTCAAAGCTCGTTCTTCTTCCTGATGCTGTGGGAGCCCCACACGGGGGATGGGCTGGGGGGTAGGCTGGCACTGTTCTTAAGGAGTTGCTTTCTTAAAGAAAACCAGTGAAAACAAGCTGGAGGCTAGTACTTCCCAAAGGGTCCCATTCCTTGTTCTGAGTGAAAAGATTCTGAGTAATTTTTCTTCTTTTTACTGTTATGAATTTCTACACTGACAAGTATTGCTTGGGAGATGTGCATCTTTTTTTAAACAAATGCAGCAGCATAAGGCTGGCCATTTTAGCTTCCTCATAGGGCCCTCTAATATAAACTTTTTTTTTTTCTAATAAGTAAATAAATAAACAAGAGACTCAGTTCCATTGCCTGCATGGTATAAGACGCGTGCTGACAGAGATGCCCACCCATGGGCCATGGGTGTGCAGGGGCAGCCGGGCAGCTGTGCTGCTGCTGCAAGGGCTCCAGTGAGCCCAACACAGACTGAGATGGTTTCTTCTTACTGGATGTTTAGGTGAGCTGGGTGTGGGGGTCCAAAGGCTGCTGCTGCCTCAGATTGGATTTAAGAGTCACATCTTGACACAAGGCAAAGGTGGCCACGTCGCCCCTTTCTCCCCTACCCTCTCCCCACTGGCTTTGGGCTTGGGCCAGACCCGGATCCAGGCAAGGGGTTTTCTTGGCCCAACTCCATGGAAATATTTCTTTTGGTGCAGTAAAGAACTGCTTCATTCATCTGCCTGCAGCTAGGGTGGGGGGTGGCTTTCGCAGTGTTGACACAGAGCAGGAGGCCTGGGGAGGGACCAGAGAAGAAAATGTATTCCAGGTAGAACAGGACTGGAAAGTTTACTTTTTTGGTTGTTATTTTTTTTTAACTAAAAGATTGCTGACAGTTGAAAAACTTCCACGGCACCCCATAGGCTCCTGGAGAAGACATCTCATTTGCAAGGTCTAGAAACATCTTGGTGTCAGAAGGAAGAAGCCAGGGCAACAGATGTGCAGTGGACTCTCACTGGCCAGGCCTCAGTATCCAGGACTCAGAGCTGACCCAGCTGCCAGCTTCCTAGTGGAGAGTCCACAGTCTGCCGGGTGATGAGGAGGACCAACCTAGGCCCGACCGGACAGGAACCAAGGCAGGAGGATGCAGCTCTGTGCCTCAAGGCTAGGCAACAGTGAGCTATGGCCAGATTCCAGGGATGGTACGGGGGTGGGGAAGTGTGCCATCTTTCCTCTCAGCCGGATGGTATGGCGGATAGGTGAAGAGACCTTGTTTTCGAGTTCTTAGTATGCATTTATTATTTCTTTCTTTATTTGTTTTTGAGACAAGGCCTTACTGTGTAGTTCAGGCTGGCCTTGAATGCACTATGTAGCCCAGGCTGGCCTCACACTCATAGCAATCCTCCTGACTCAGTCTCCTGAGTGCTGGGTTACAAGCATAATCTCCCTGCTTGCCTTTATTGTATAAGAAGCATAAATCCTCCTTTCCTTTTTATGTGTGTGTTTTGAGATCAGGGCCTCACCATGTGACCCATGTTAGCCTCAAGCTCCTGGGCCACAGGCTCCAGTAAATGCACCCAGATCTTTTTTTTTTTTTTTTTTGAATAGGGTCTTGCTTTGTAGTTCAAGCTGGCCCTGAGCGCAGCCTCAAACTCACATCACAGCAATCCTCCTGCCTCTGCCTCCCTAGTGCTGGGATTACAGGCGTGAACCACTACACCTGGCACTGTGGTATGTGGTTCTGATTACTGCTGGGTGTGAGTCTCCACGACCAGTATTATATGTGGTTACTGGGGGATCGAACCTGGGCCCTTATTCTTGCAAGATAGGAGCCAGAACCACTGAGCTAAATCCCTAGCCCTGTACCCAGATCTTTTGCTATCTTAAGAAACACTCCTCCAACACAACAGCTATGTCAGTGAACAGAAGGCAGTAAGCATGTTCTCAGCCCAATAGCACCCTTCTCTCCTGTGGAGGCTTAGAGTACTCTTCTTCCAAAACTACCTGTACAACTGCCACTCCAGCCTGCAGACTGGTGATGGGTTTGGCTGGTCTCTGCCATGAAAACACAGAAGAGAAGTCAGTCTCCCACTCCAGCCTCCGCAGCCACGCTTTGGGGCCCTCAGGGACACGGCTGCTGGGCCCAAGGTCACCCTCAGGGCCGTGTCAAGTGTGGGGCCTCAGATCTGGGGTCTGAGATGTGTTTTGCAAGCTCAGTGAGAAAACAGATCTTCCAGATGAAAACAGACATTCCAAGGCTGGTGTGCATCTCAGTGGTAGAGCTCTTGCCCAGCATGTACAAGGCTCTGAGTTCTGTGCCCAGCACCACACAAAAACAAAAATAAGAAGCAGATGGTCCCAGAACATGTTTCTGCCTCCTTCCCTGCTTCACAGCTGTCCTGGGGTACCTGGCAGAGCCAGAGCACCTGCAATCTGGCATCAAGCACTTGGGAGAGAAGCAAGGAAGGCAGGCACGTGGCAGCACATGCTGTCATTGGGTGGCCAGGTCTAGGTTCTCACACCCCCACTTCTCACTGCTCGCCACTTCCATGCACCTCCATATTCACATCTAACGATGAAGAAAATCACAGCACCCGCCCCACATAGCCACTAGCCCTGTCGCCCCAGGGGCACCTGCCACCTCCTACAGGCAGCCCACGCAGACCCAGGGATGCCACCCTTTCCCTGCAGACTGGGATCCTTTGCAACCCTGGCGATCTGGTGCAGAGACCCTCAGCTGTCTCTCTCCAGCCCCTTCTAGGCCCCTTGAGGATGGTGTGTGCCTGAGGCCTGAGTCTAGCCGGACTCGCTCCCCATGCCAGCCTGATGTATGTGTGTTTAGAGCTTCTGCTATATACCATCTTGCCACCCACCCACCCCTAAGCTTCTCTTGCACTCCTCTGGGCTGATTCTTCCCGGGTGGCTAAATCTGGAGAGTGGTTCAAGGTCCAAGTATTACAGGTCATCTTGGGGCTTTATGCCTCGCCCTCACCTACCACGATGCCCAGGCTTATGCTGTGCAAACGCTGTGCCCTCTGAGACAGTTCTCAAATGTTCAACATACCCTTTAGGTGTTTGCGGAAGGGATGAGCTTAAAGGCTCCTGCCTTTTGGTAAACGACGCTACCCTGCACATCTGATGATAAAAAAAGAGCAAACACAGGCTGCTTTCCACAGCCGGCCTTGCTCCCCAGCGCCCCAAAGAAGAAACTGCAGAGATCAGAGGGTAGGGGAAGGTGAGAGATGGCAGTGGCCTCTGGGGTCAGTCTTGCCACTTTGCCTTGCTGAGCCAGGTTTCCCCTCTGCAGAAATCTAAAAATTAAAATTCATGCCATAGGTTTACTCTGAACACAGAATAAGACAGATTTTTAAAACCTTTTCAAAACATTGCATTATCTAGTTGACAAGAGACTCTGAGGTCCAACTCCTGTGCTGGGAAGGTGATCCAGGGGCCTCTGGACTGGGGAGCCAGGCAAGGCATATTAAAAACTGGCTGCCCCCAAATGCCAGCTGAGTCCTTCATGGGAAGCCTGAGTCCTGTCAGCTTTTAGAGAGGGATCCAGACAGTTGTCTACATGCACTCGTTCATTCTCTCCAGAAGCACCTACGGGGCACCCCAGCCAGCACAAGGTCAAGTGCTGGGAGCCAGAGAAAAAGAGGTCAGGGCCTGCACTCAGTGCTGACAGGGCAGCTGGGCTGCATACCTACTGTGTGTTGGCTATGCTCCTAGGGCCACTGCTTGGACCCCAGGTGGGTACCACCACCCCAGGATGAGACAACTAGGGGGAAATTGCCATTGAATCAGAAAGGAGGGCCAAAAGGGGTTGGGATACCCATGGAAAGCTGGCACCTTGGCCAGATCTGGGGGAGGGAGTATCAGGAATCTGGCCCTAGTCCTTTCCCGACAGTCTGGCCTTATGTACATTTCCCAGAAATTCTCACTGTTTATACAGAACCTAAGTCATTCAAATCCCATGTTCAACTGTGAGTCCCTTTCTGGCTGGCTCAGGGCACAGGCAGCTCAGAACACTGAATGTATAGCCACGTGGCTGCCCAGAGATCCAAGCAAAACTGTCCAGCTGCCTGGCTGGAGCTGCCCCTGAAGGCTCTAGCATACCCCATCCCAGCCAGTGGCGCAGACCCAGGCCCAGCGTGGGGCTGCTCTACAGGCCAAGCAAGTGGATGGGAATGAGGGGCCCCACTGGGAATGTCAGGAAATGGCCAGGGGCCTTTACAAGCTTTCCGCCTGCAGGAAACAGACTAAGGGTGGGGACAGGGAGATGATGGACAAGACAAAGGGACAAAGGAGACAGCGTGGATGCTGGTGAGACCGTTCTGACTGCCTTCCAGGTATCACTGCCCAGGAGGAGGCAGAGGCCTTGCAGGCTTGAGGTTCCCACCCTAGTACCTTGGGTTCCTTGGGTTCCCACCCTAGTACCACAGAGGGACCAGAAAGGGAAAGACCACGTCCACCTGGAGCAGATGCTTCACCCCGACCACTTCAGGACCTGATACCAAAACTGCCATGCAGTCCCAGGGTCAGTGACAAACACACTGAGCTGGGGCAAGTGGGAAGGCTCCATCTCTGATCAGGCTGTGGCAATGGCAGGGGTCAGGTAGGTCACCCATGACTGGCTCCCTAGAGAGCCAACTCAGAACACATGGCACAGGCAGGATGCTTAAGCATTGCCTTTGTCCCAGTGTCCATCTGTGTCCCAGTGGGCTGCACGGACCAAGAGAAATGGGGATTTTAGACCAGTGGGTCATCAGTCCCACCGAGAGGGAACACTATGGTGCAGCTGGAAGAGCCTGGGAATTACAGGGTTGTCCCTGGTCTCTCTCAACCTCCCCAGGCTTCAGTCTAGGTCTTCAACTGGGTCTTCTGTGAAAAAAAAAAAAGGCCTGATTTGCAGTTCAGGAAGGCAGCTCAAGAAACACAATCTAACTTGTGTCCCTCTCATCTTGGGAAGTGACCCCTCCAGAGTCACAGCTGGCTGCCCCAGGTCTGGGGAATGGGCTCAGTTGCTGGCAGAAGCCGGGGGCCCCTTTCCATAAACTGAAGATGAGGCTCGGCCTGCAGCTCAGACTCTGAGGGGCAGAAGCAATGTTTCAGTGGTCTCCATATCTGAGTCAAGACAGGATGGCCGCTTCCAGACAGACTAGGGTGGGGATATTGGCGCCAGGGATCATGAGATCAGACGGCCCGGCCACCCCCACAGCCAGGTCAAAGCTGAGCAGATCCCAGCAGCAGAGCTGTGCTCCTTTCCATCAGCTCACACTCGAACTCAAGTTCCTTTGAAATGAAGCGGCAGCCCCGCCTTCCCATGCTGCACCAAGTCTCCCAGGCCCCAGCGAGATCATGTGCTGAGGCTCTCTGGGCTGCGGGTGCAGGACCAGCCAAGTCAGCTTTGTGACTGTCTAACACATCGTACCAGAACCCACGGGCAGGGCAGCAGCTTCCCGGAATCAACAGCACTGTCGGCAACAACAGACAGCAGAGAGGGGCCTGGGTGACTTGGGCCATATCAGAATATCCCTGCAGGCCTTCATTCCATAGCTTTGATCTTTTTAAGAGCACTTTTACCAAACTGTTAGGCGACATGTCATTAAAATGCAGCCTCAGCCCTTCCAGGCTTTCTCAGCCACCTCATACTATATCCACAGTCCAAGTGGGTATGAATTCAGTCCACGCAGGCACTGTAGATCAGACATGGACATGCACATGAGCCTCAGTGTGCCCATTTCTTCTCCAGAAATCATTTCTGCAGAAATGACCGTAAAGGGTGAGGAGAACAACCAGCCATCTGGCCTGGCCGTGTCTCTCGCAAACTGAAAACCTCGCTCAGCTCTGAGAATCTCTTAAGGGCAGTTCATTTAATTCTCATGGGAGAGAGAGGTGCATTTTGCCATGCCTGCTTCACAGAGTGGGAGACTGAAGCCTGGACAAGGGAGAAGTACCTTCCTTGGCCCAGGCAGATTCCCAATAGTCCTATCCCCTCTACCCCCAGGAGAACAGGAGACCACCAGACTTCAGCACAATGAACTGAGTTCAAGGCCTCAAGGATAACAGAGAACCCCCAAAAGATGGAAGGATCCCTGGGCTTGGTGCTGGAGATTACCCTTCACATCCAGCATAGATATGGCCCAGCCGGTGGCTGGCCCAGGAAGAGGCTATTGCCCTGCCTGTACCAGCTCTTCTCTGGCTTGGTCCAGAGTCCCTGTGGAGTCCTGGGGCTTTTTTCAGGGTTCTTAGTTTCCCTCACTACCTGTAAGCAAAGGCCTCACTCCTCCACAGATCCCAGCTGGAGGGTCTAGATTCAGATGTACATGCTAAGTGTGGAGTGGCAGCCCAGGATACAAGGCCACCAAACCTAGTCAGGCACACACCAAGTCAGGAGGTGTGCAGATCCCCACCCATAGTATGGTCAGCCCCGGGGCGCTGTGACAGCAAACTCGCTGGCCACGCAGCACCACACAACACTGTGCCACATAGGGCTGAGAAGCACCAACATGCACCCAAAATATTCAAACAATACTATTTTCAAACAGCCCCTTTGCAAAACCACCCAGTGGCTTAGCCCACACATCCCATGGCAGCCCTGTCTATTTGTCACAGGATAAGTATGCCTGGACAGCCGTCTCCACGCGGCTTGGAGGCAAACCTGGGGAGACTGCAGGTGCCACCTCCACAGCAGCTCTGAAACCCTATGGCTACCACCCCCCGCACCCCCCAGTCCTCCAGGCTGTGCCTCTGGCGCCACCCCTCCCCCACCACAGGCCCAGCTTTCTGCAAACTTGCAAGACCAGGCAGAGGCCGGAAGACTCAAGTGCTGGAGAATTCTTCCCCTTCTTAAAGTGACAGAGCAACCCAGGCAGGGAGCAGTCCTCAGGGCTGAGGCCATGGGGGTGGTGATGGTGGGGTCCTGCCGTTTCCTCCCTAGCAGAGCAGACAGAACCTCCTACCCAGCCTGGGAGAGGTTCCACAAGGGACGGGGCACTGGGCATGAGAAGGAGCCACACCCCACTCACCACATCTGTTATAACAATTTCGAAGGTTCTGGGATGGGGTTGCATGCTTGTTATCACCCCCAAGTCCTCCCAACGAGGTTTCCCTTCTCTGCCCCCACAGACGGCCATACTGAGGGGCCCTTTTCTCCCTGACTGCTCCTGAAGAACAGAGACAAGGACCCCCCATGCTGGGCCTGGGGGACGGTGAGGGGGCCCGGGCCTACCAAGTGGGGTCCCACAGAGTCGCCTTAGTCATCTTTAGCAAAGGTCAGAGGTTAAAGATCAAAAGGAAAAATCACCACTCAGTCCTGGTTTCAAGCTTAGCACAAGATCCCAGTTTTTAGGCCACAAAGGAGATAATCCAGAGGAAGGTGGGGTGAATAGAGGGGAATTCTTGAAGTTCTGGCAGCCCCTAAAAGAGACACCACTGTCACAAAAACCTCAGGGCTGCAGAATGGGTCCCGGGCTCTGCCCCATCTTCAGTCCCCTATCAGAACAGCACAAGGTATATGTCCAAGCACTCCTAGGTCTGGGAGATGACCAAGATCCATCCCATAAGGACTGAGCTATCCCAGACACAAGTGTGCTTACATGCACTTGTGTATACAAGTGTTTGTGCTTAGAGGAAGGTGTAACAAAGACAATGCCTGGCCTGGCCTTGGGCCCTTACAATGCTAGGATTCCTGCAGGGCACCGGCTCTGCTGAGCCCCAGGGCTGAGGCGATCTGGGAGGGCGGCTGGGAGGGGTTGGAGGCGGCAGCCCAGCCCAGCTCCTCGGTGGCGCCATCCCAGGCCCCAGCCTCTGGAGGGATTTGCTGGGCCGAGGTTCAGGCTCCTTCACAGGGAATTGAGAGCCTTGGGGGAGGGTAGGCTGGTCGCTGAGATTCGGTTCCTCTTGAAATGGAGATTTGCTCATGGGGGAGATGGAGGACACTGGCATGTAGCAGAGTTGTATCAGCCTGCCACTAAATAAAAACGTCCGCAAAGTTGCCCCAGGACCCCAGAAAACCTGTTGTCTGAGAATCACAGAGCTGTGGAATCGCAAACCAAGATGAATTGCAGTGAATCAGAGAACCACTTCAAGGGCTGGGAAGCCACGGGGCAAACTGGCCGTGGCCACTGACAGCAACATAGAATCACAGTACCGCAAACCGCAGGCCATTAGCAGACCACGGTGGACCCAGACAACTGGCTGACCAGCTGAATACAGGCAGCGAGCAGACCACAGGCAACCAGTGAACTGCCGGCAACCGCGGACCGCAGGGAGCTGGCAAGCCCCAGCCAAGCAGGAAAATGACTTCCCATTGACCTAAAAACTTGGCAGTTCCCACTTAGAGCCCCAGGCACAAGCATCACCCTGGTTTGTAAGCTACCTACTGGCCTACCCTGTCCTGGGAACTGAGGGGCAGCTATCAGTCAGAAGATGAAGCCCTAAGCACCAAACATGCCCAGAGCCCCCAAAAGCTCCTTACTCAGACCCCAGACCAAAAAGAGACTTATTCTTAGAGCCAATCAGACAGCAGCCAGGCACCTTTGCTCCCCCTCTTTAGCTAAGAGACCCATTTGAAAAATAAGCAGAGCTCAGTGGGGGGCAGCCCCCAACCCTAGAGCTGGTGGGAGATCTTTCTCAACCCCACTGTACTGTGCTCAGTGATAGAGCACTTTTCTAACATACTGCACCAGAGACCAAGTTCAATTCTCGGTATCGCAATGCAATCAATCAATTGTATGGAGTGAACCCAGTGTGGACACCCACACCCCAACGTGGGATATCATGGCTCTTAGAAGAACTGGTATTAAAGTGCTCATCCAACCCAGTATTTGCGGAAATGATGGTGTGAAGATTATTTTATTTAATCAATACTAGGACAGGGTCTTCTGTGGGTGGGTTCTGTGGAATGCCACTACCCTCCTTGGGTGGGCCAGGTCTACAAACACCAGGCAGAAAAATGAGGCTTGCAGGCAGCCAGCAGCGGAAGAGCTGGGTTTTTGTGAGCCTGGTACCGTTTATCTAAGAGAAAGTCTGGAGCAGGTTCACTGTGGAATTTAAGCAGATACTCCAGGGCGTATACAAAGTTACCCTGACTGACAAGGATGTTACTCCATCCAGGCAGGTACCCTGCAGATCTGAGACTCCAGGACACAATAATTACAGTGAATCATGATGAACTGTGGTACTGAGAACTGCCTTTGGGAAAAGAAGGGCCAAGAAGCCAAGGGCAGGGCAGGGCAGAGGGCAGTGATGCCGCGTGGATGGTTGATGAGTGGGGCATACTAGTACTGAGAACCACAGGAGCAACTGGTGAACCCCTGCTCAGTGATGGGGCTGCCTTCTTGACCCAAAGAGTCGCTTAGTTACTTGGGGTGAAGCTGCAGGTATCAAGCCACAAACACCTCAAAACTCAATTTCCTGGACTCCAACACTAACAGAAAGAGAGAGATAGAGCATGCAGCACTCTCGGAACCACCAGAGATGGAAGGGGCTCTGCTCAGGCCTCTGTAGAGAGGCATTTGCAAAACAATAGGAATGGAGAAGTCCTCGAATTCAGGAATTTTCAGTCACCCTTTTCTTAAAGGCACAGGCTTTAGAAGCGGCTCTGAGATTAGAATTTGCCGATGTTAGCCTGTGAGCAGATATTTGCTGTTCTGGTCTCATCTCAGGGAAGAGATGCACTGAGCAGATACTTTGTGTGGGTGATGAAGACCATTTCGGCAAAATTGGTTCCTCTAACTTTAGAGTATACACACTGCCAGGGATTTGCAACCTGAGCCAACACCACTGGGTCCTGGCACATCGTAGTGAGCAGGCATAGTGCCTGGTCTGGCAGCCAAGGAGCAAGGAGAGAACCTGGCAGATTTGGCGAGAGCACAATGTCACAGTACCATGAACCAACACCAAAGGCAAACCACAGTCCGAAAGGAATAGCCACACACAGATCACAGGTTGTGTAATCCTCTAGTTAATAATCTGCGGTGTCAAAGTCCTCTTCACTTCTAAATCACCAGTCCTGAGCTCGGTGTTATTGGGGAAAAGCTGCAAGTGCCAGAATTTGCCAAGGCTGAAATTCTAGCCTACCATTCCTAGAGCTAAAAAGGAGAGGCTTGCCTTTGAAAGAACGATTCCTCCTTCTATGGAAACACTTTACACCCCCCATGGAGGGCCACAACAGAGATTTGCAAGATTACTCCATTTAGGGTTGATCTTCTGCAACCTGAGTGTCGCCTCCCAAAACAAGCAGAGTACCTCCAGGCAGACTGCAAAGTGAAACTGAGGGTTGAAATTTACCAATCAATGTAGGAGCCCATCAGATGTCACCCAGAACCATTTCCTTAACTCTGGTTTATTGCCCGCCAGCAGCAATCTGACCCCTCCTCCCGCTACCAGCAAATGAATTAAGCCCAGCAGAGCTGCTGAGATGGTGAAGGGACGTGCAGAGCATCACGGCACAAAGCTTCTCCAGGTCCAGAACACTGGGAGGCTGTGAGCCCTGCACAGGGACCAGAACACAGGCGCCAACGGTGGGGAGCCTGGAGACCAGGCCACCTGGGTGCTGCAAGTGGTGGTGGGAAAACCAGGACTGGACTCTGAGCTGAGGAAGCACCATTAGAAACTCCTGACACTGGCGCATGGGTAACATGAAGGTATGGGACACTGGTGCACCGCACCACAGGTGCATACGGCACTATGGCATGGGGACACAGATACACAGGACAGCTCCACGTGGGCCTATGGTACAGTATGGCACAGGACTGTGGCACACGACGGCACATGTCTACAATGCACTATGGTATGCTACAGCATAGGGCTCACTATGGTATGCTACGGCACAGTCCCGTGGCTCATTTTGGGTTCATAGTGCACCTTGCAACAGGTCCTTGTGGCTTGGGTTCAAGGGAATGGTTCCATAGTGGCCCTCGGAACAGATGCATGGTGGACCGTGGTGCACGTACATGGCACAGGTATAAATGCACCACAACACAGGTCCATGGTGCACCGCGGCATGGAGCTGGTGCAGTCTCACAGTATACCGTGGCACTGGTCCATTGTACATTGCAGCTTAGAGCCACGATGTGCAGGTCCTTGTGCAGGTCCTTGATGTGCCATAGTGAGAGTCCACAATGCACCGCAGTATGGGTTTTAGTGCACAGCGGCTTGAAGTCATGGTGTGCACTGCAGAGCAAGTCCTCAGTGCACCGCGGCACAGGTTCACAGTGTACCGTGGCATGGGTGAGTAGAGCACCGTGGCTTGGAGCTATGCAAGTTCACAGTGCACCGTGGCACAGGGTACAGTGCACGGCGGCTTAGAGCCACCATGTGCACTATGGTGCAAGCTCTCAGTGCACTTTGCCACAGGTCTAAGGTGTACCGCAGCTTGGGTCCACGGTGTACCGCGGCTTGGGTCCACGGTGTACCGCGGTATAGGTGCACAGAACACCACAGCATGGAATCGTAGTATGCACCTTGGTGCAAATCTTGGGTGCACAGAGCACCATAGCATGGAGCCAATAGTGTGCACCGTGGTGCAAATCCTCGGTGTATCACGGCATAGGTCCACGGTATACCACGACACGCGTGGACGGTGTACTATGGCACTGGTCCACTGTGTACCACAGCACGGGTGGATGGTATACTGTGGCATGGCTCCACAGTATACTGCATCATGGGTCCATGGTGTACAGCCACAGAAGTGGACGGTGTACTGTGGCACTGGTCCACGGTGTACTGCAGCACAGGTGGATAGTGTACTGCGGCATGGGTCCACGATATACCACATCATGGGTCCACAGTATACCACGACACGGGTGGATGGTGAACTATGGCACTGGTCCATAGTGTATTGCAGCACGAGTGGACAATGTATCACGGCATGGGTCCACTCTGTACCGTGGCACAGGTGGACAGTTACCGTGACACTGGCCCACAGTGTACCGCAGCACAGGTGGATGGCATACCGCGGCATGGGTCCGCAGAATACCACAGCATGGATCCACGGTGTACCACTACATAAGTAATGGTGCAGCGTGGCATGAAGAAATGGTGTGCACTGTGGTGCACGGTGTACTGTGGCACCGGTGCATGATGCACAAGTCCTCAGAGTACCATGGCACTGGTCCATGGTACACAGTTCATGGTGCACCACAGCATGAACCCATAGGGCCCTCTGGCATACAGCCGTGGTGCATGATAGTGCAAATTCACAGTGTACCATGGCACAAATATATAGTACATCATGACAGAGCCACAGTGCACCGTGGTGCAAGTCCTTAGTGTGCTGTGTGCCATGGCACAGGTGTATGATGCACTGTGGTACCCAGGTCCATGGCTCACCTCAGCACAGTAAAGAGTATACCTTGGCATAGGTCCATGGTAAAATGCAGTACTTCCAGGTTAAGTTTTCACTGCTTGAAGGCATCCTGACGATCTGAAGTCACTGACCTGGAGTCCAGGGCTTGAGTGCATTTCCTATCAAGTGCCTCCCAATACTTAAAAGCCGGTATTTGCTTCTCAAAGCCCCTTTATTTGCTCAAAGGGTGCGGTGATTACCAAGAAGCATCTCTGGGTGGGCTAAGGCCAGTTTTAAGGCGGTACCTGCAGATTCCACACGTCCCCTAAAACCCTGAAGCCCAATTCCCCATCCCGTAGGTTCTTGCATGGAGAGGGGCTGGGCGAGACCCCCTATCCTAATACCCCTCACTCCTTTTCCACACCTCCACCATCATCAACATTTCCAAAACCTTGCTGGCAGGTGGGGGACAGAAAATGTGAATTGCAATTGTCATTCAGCTCCCTGGTATGGTGAATTCTTCCTTCCTTAAAGAAACAGCCCCTAGGACCAAAGTCTCTTGACCCCAGGGAGCCAGCTTACTCCCACCTCCCCCAAACCTCCACTTCTGCCCCAGGCTAGGGAGGGAGCTTGCAAATTTCACTGCTAACTAACCAAGAAGTTTGTGTTCTATCTCCTGAGGCCTAGGGAGGGGCTCAGTCCTTCATACTCCGACAGGGGATCTTCCCGGGTTTCGGGTGTCTGGCCGCTGTCTCATCTTTAGTTTACTGCAATCTCTGGGGTCTAACATGGCAGTTCTTTCACTGAATCTTTTGTTGTTACTGTTGCTTTACTTTTCCGAAGGGCTGGGGATAGAACCTGGAACTTGTGCATGCGAGGCAGGCATGGCACCACTGAGTTACATCCCAGGTCTATTTCATGAAATCTTTAATCAGCCCTGGAGAATTAGGCTTCTGTGTTCTGCCAGGAGAACAGAGTTGGGGGTTCAGAGTCCTGAGATCTGTACCGTGGCACAGGTGGACAGTTACCTTGACACTGGCCCACGGTGTACCGCGGCACAGGCGGATGGCATACCGCGGCATGGGTCCGCGGTATACTACAGCATGGATCCGCTAGTGGCTGCTGGAGGACGGAGTTGAGCCAATACTGGCAGGCTAGTCAGAGACAGACAGCTTGACTATTAGAATACCCCCTAAAATTTTAGGCTTTCTTTTTTGTTAGATCAGGTCTTATTACATAGCTCAGGCTAGCCTTGAACTTGTGCCAATCCTCCAGCCTCAGCCTCCTGTGTCACCACATCTGGCTTCCTCTAAAGTTCTTTGTGCCCCTAAATTAGAAAGTTACCGATGTGCCAGTGTGCCGCCACAGTGAAGCAGGACTTCCCTGGAGCATGGTGACATGGTAGTACAGGAAGGACTGGAACAGTGAAAAGCAGACGGGACTGAGCGGCTCCCCATGGAGAACCGAGGCAGAGGAATGGTTGGCAGAAGGCAGCGCTTGCTTCAGCAGGCAGGAAGCCTCTGCTCGCCTCAGCGGCACTCCCCGGAGCCTTCTCACACTTTGATCTCTGAGCAGCCCAATGAGGGGACTGTCATAATATTTTAATCTTTAAGACAATTACAGGGATAATTCTTGTTTACTTGTTAAAAAGTAAATAAAAGTCAGAACCGAAAGAGACAATATAGAACACAAGGTAAAGGTCATGGAAGTGTCTGACCTGTATGTGCCACCTTGGACCCCATCTCGAGGGAGCCCTGGGCCCTGGGTTTCAGGTTCTACCTGGCTTGAGACCCGAGGGTCCCCTTCGCAGTGTTCAGTTCATCTCTGGAGGGTGGGGGACACTTGCAGGTCTGGGGTACCCCTTCCTCTCTAATCAGGTAGGGGAATCTGTGTAGCCTAAGGGGAAGACCACAGAGGAGCCTGGCAGATTAACTAGAGTCTAGTGATGGTGCCTCTTGCAGATCAACTTGCCGAGAAGCTGGGGGGGGGGCGGTATTTAACATGGAGCTCCAAAAGCCTAGGGGCCGCCCGCGGCTTGTCCTTTCCTCCCCACCCTGAAGCCTGCTTTCTGGGAATGCTGAGGGCTGGAGGCTGGACTTGAGTGTAGGACTCAGCTGGCAGCCCCTCTGACCTCACTAGCTCCCGGGAGCCGACTTGCAGATCACTTGTTAACACAGAAGGAAGTGAAAGTCTGCGGTGCCCGTGCAGACCAAGGCGGTAAGCATTGATTCACACTGTCTTAAGTCTGCTCCTTTGCCCGGTGCTCTGACTTTGTGAGCATCCCTGGGACATTGGCCAGGCTACTACCCAGCAGCTTCTACTGAGGCCAGGGCAGGTCCTGCCTTCCAAAGACCACCAGGAGGCCTGGTTTGCTGGGCCTGAGCTCAGCCCTCTAGCTTTCCTCAGGTCTGGCGGGCAAAGTGGGCAGCCAGGACTGTATCAGCTCCCAGAGGCAGCAGGTAATGGGTGCTGGAGCGTGACTCCAATACCACCCTGTCCTGTGGCCAAGGGTATCCTTGACTCAGAATCCCTTGAGGCTGGACAAAGAAGGTAGGGGTCAGGGAGTGCTGTGGGGAGATGAGGAGGGAAACCACTCAGTGGTACCCCAGGGTGCAAGAGGACCAGGTAGCTGCAGCACACATCTTTTCCTACCCACAGGAGTCAGGGGTTGCGCTGTTCTGCATCAACTGGGGGATAGGAGATGGGGTTCGGCAACCAGCCAGCTGTTCCTCATTCCCACAGAAAAATGGCTCGGGCCCTGTCAGCTGCGCCAGGCCTGCACCATCTGTGCCCACAGACAGAAGCCCACTTGGGGACTGCCCCCACCGAGGCCCCCAACAGCTCTGCAGTTTGAGCTGACAGTTGACTGACTTAATTCAACCTGCATTTGTACCAGTGTGAGCCCCATCCTGAAATGAATCTTAATGATGTGAAGCCACCGTGCCTTTCTGTGGACTCACAACCTTAACTTCTCTCTCAGCGGTGTTTTGGAGTTCTGCCGCACAGGTCTCTGATATCTTTTGTCAATTTTATCCCTCCGTGTTTAATATATTTTGAAGTCATTGTACATGACATTTTTATTTCAACTTTCAATGATTGTGGCTAGTATAGAGAAATAAAATACAATTGGCTTTTTCAGATTGATTTTGCATCCTGCGGGCTTGCTAAGCTCAGCCCTCAGGCTTTGCGCACTCAGTTATCTGAGCTCTCTGACACAGACTGTGAGAGCCGAGCTGCCCATGACTGTCCCTTAGCACCTTTTTTTTTAAGGTTTTTTTGGAGACAGGGTCTCGCTTTGTGGTTCAGGCTGGCCCTGAGCTCAGCCTCAAACTCACATCACAATTCTGCCTCTGCCTCCCGAGTGCTGGGATTACAGGCGTGAGCCACCACGCCCGGCAGTGTGGTATGTGGTACTGGTTGCTGCTGGGTGTGGGTCTCCACACCCAGTATTGTTATGTGGTTACCGGGGAATCGAACCCGAGTCCTTGCGCTTGGGAGACAGGCGCCGGAACCACTGAGCTAACTCCCCGGCCCCCCTTAGCACCTTTTAATACCTGTGTCTCAGCAGCAACTGTTCTCACTCCTTGAGCCGGTCATTTCTGTTTTCTCTCTCCCTTTTCCCCTAATCACCTGGACTAGAAGTTTATCTATTTTATTGATCATTCAAAGGATCAGTTTGGTTTCATGGGTGTTCTCTAATACTTTTGTTTGAGAGTTAGCTGATTCCTCTGTTGATCTCAATTATTTCTTCTGCTGACTTTGAGTTTAGATCATTAATTTGGAGCTGGAGGTCACTGACAAACCTTTTTTTTTTAGTGTCTGTTTTTTATTAATACCTGATTGCAGTACACAATGATCTGCCCCCTGTGAGGAGTTGTACATACCCATAACACTCCTCAGTTCTTTTTTCTTCCTCCCTTGCTTTCCCTTTACAAAAGGCCAGGCTCTCTATTTCCTTATCTTTTATTTTGCTCTTTATGCTTTGGGTTTCTCATATAAGAGAAACCATGTAATAGTTAAGCTTGTGTGTCTGATTTCTTCCACTTCGCATGATAGTCTCAAGTTAAATCTATTTTCCTACAGATGATTGAAATTTAGCCTTTCTTATGCCAGAGTACCACTCCATTGTGCATAAATATCACTTTTAAATTTATTTATTTTTTTTTTTCTGAGACAGGGTCTCTTTGTAGTTCAGGCTGGCCCTGAGCTCAGCCTTGAACTCACAGCAATCCTCCTGCCTCTGCCTCCCAAGTGCTGGGATTACAGGCATGAGCCACCACGCCTGGCATTGTGGTATGTGGTACTGATTTCTGCTGGGTGTGAGTCTCCATGCCCAGTATTGTATATGGTTACACCGGGGATCGAACCCAGGTCCTTGTGCTTGCAAGACAGGCTCCAGAACCACTGAGCTAAATCCTCAGCAAATATCACATTTTTTAATCCGTTCATTTCTTGGTGGGGTATAAGCTGCTTCAAGACTTAGCTATTATGAATTGCGCTGCATACACATGAGTGTGCAGGAATCACTGTAACATGATATATTTAACACTCTGGAGAAGATACCTAGAAGGGGAACAGCTGGGTGAAATGAAGTTTCTAGTTTCAGTTTTTGAATAACCTCCAACCTGATCTCCATAGTGGTCGCACAAGATTACATTCCAATACTGTAGAAGGGTCTCTGCCTAGCCCAGCCTCACCAGCATTTGTTATTATTTGATTTTTTTAAGCTGTAAAAACCTAGTGATTTATTGATACATTTTATATATACATTATGATCACATATCTTAATTTGATTTTTTGATAATGGCTATTTTTTCTGGAGCAACATGGAATTTCAGTGTTGTTCTAATTTGTATTTCTTTAATGGTAAGAGATGTTGAACATTTCTTCGTGCATTTATTGGTCATTTGCATTTCTTTTAGTCATTTGTATTTCATTTGTAGATACTCAGAAGTATCTATTCATTTCATTTCCTCATTTTTAATTAGGCTTTTTTTTTTTTGAGACAGGGTTTCACTTTGTAGTTCAGGCTGGCCTTGAGCTCAGCCTCAGACCCACATCACAGCAATTCTCCTGCCTCTGCCTCCCGAGTGCTGGGATTACAGGCGTGAGCCACCACGCCCAGCACTGTGGTATGTGGTACTGGTTGCTGGTGGGTGTGAGTCTCCACGCCCAGTATTATATGTGGTTACCGGGATCAAACTCAGGCCCTTGCGCTTGCAAAACAGGCCCTGGAACCACTGAGCTAAATCCCCAGCCCTTAGGCTTTTTATTTTGGAGAGTCTAATTTTCTTTGCATTCTTTATATATCCCAGATATTCTTTCTCTTTCCAAGAAATAGCTGGCAAAAATTTTTCCCATTCTGTAGATTGTTTCTTCCTTCTCTTGGTTGTTCCTGTGTAGTGGAGAAGCTATCTGATTTGCTATAATCCATTTTATTAATTTTTGATGTTATTTCTTGTGCAGAATGTCTGCCTGTGCCTACATTTTCAATGGTTTTACCTATTTTATCTCCTAACAGATTAACTGCTTCTTCTGTAACATTTAGATCTTTAATCCGTTTTAATTTTAGTTTAGCACATGGTGAGAATTATAGGTCTAGATTCAATTTTCTGCACGTGGAAAGCCAGTTTTTCTAATGTAGATATTTAGTGCTATAAATTTCTACCTTCCTACAGTTTAGGAGCCATCCGTTAAACTCTGATGTATTGTATTTTAATTTTCAACCAATGCAGAGCACGTTCTACTCTACTTGTTTATTGCTCTTTGGCTCCTGAGTTATTTGGAAATGTGCTCTGTAGTTCCAAAGTGTTTGGTATCTTTCTGTTATTGATTTCTAGCTTATTTCCACCATGGTCAGAATACATTCTGTGATGGGCATCCTTTTAAATATACTAAGACTTATTTCATGGTCCAGAAAATGAGCACTTTGCAAACTCTCTGTGTGCACTGGGGAGGAGTGTGACTTCTGCCATTCTTGGCTAGAGTGCTCTAAAATGTCTGCTTAAGTGAAGTGGCCCTTGTCCTGGTTCAATGCTAGCATACCCTTATTGGTTTTCTGCTTACTTGCTCTATCACATATTGAAGAAAAGACACTGAAATACCCAACTTTGATTGTATATTTGACTATTTCTTTGTGTTCTTATATTTTTTTGTTTTTTGTTTTTGAGACAGGGTCTCGTTTTATAGTTCAGGCTGGCCCTGAGCACAGCCTCCAACTCACATCACAGCAATCCTCCTACCTCTGCCTCCAGAGTGCTGGGATTACAGGCGTGAGCCACCACGCCCGGCACTGTGGTATGTGGTACTGGTTGCTGCTGGATGTGAGTCTCCACACCCAGTATTGTATGTGGTTGCTGGGGAATCGAACCCAGGCCCTTGTGCTTGCAAGACAGGCGCCAGAACCACTGAGCTAACTCCCCAGCCCTCGTGTTCTTATATTTTGTAGTTCTTATATTTTGAAGCGATGCTGTTAAAGACAAAATGTTTAAAATTTTAAGTTCAATTAATTAAGACTTCTTTATCATTATAAAAGGGATTGATCTTCTGAAATCTGGTCTGGCACTGATGTGGCTTTTCTCCCCAGGGCCCCACGCATGCAGGGGCTGGGGGGGGGTGTCGCACTTCTGAGCTGCATCCTACCCCTAACTGGCTTTGCCTAGGCTTGGCACCCTTCATCTTCTCCCACCCCTTTTCTTCCAATCTGCTCTTGTCTTTTCCCCTGAGGTACATTTCCTGTAGGCAACAAGCAGGTCGGTAGGTCTTACTCGGCTTTTTGTGAAGGTTTATCAATGTAATGTGGCTATAGATTTTAGTTAAGTTTAGAATCTACTATTAGTATTATTATTTATTATTTGCCTCCTTAAGAACACAGCCTGGGACCTGAAATCTGCTAGGCAAGCCCTCTTCTAAGGTACTTCTCCAGCTCTGTTTTTAAATTTTTTTCTGAGACTGGGTTTCACCGGTCTGAGCTAGAACCTCAGTCCTGCCGCCTTAGTCTTCCAGGAGCTCAGCTACAGCTGTGTGCCAGTCACTTACTGTGTCTCTTCTATTTTTCCCAACAGTTTTTTGTTCTCTTTCTTCCTGCACTTTTGGGATGAATATTTTTTACTTTTCATTTTACTTATCTCCTTGTGGGCTTGTTAGGTATCTTATCTCATTTCTTTTACTTTAGCAGTTGCTAACATGTATTTTGTTGTTACCCTTGTGCTGTGTGGAACCCAGGACCTTTAGACTCTATGGTTTCAGATATTTTTTAATTTTTATTTTTAATTTCATCTTTTTATTAGTTCATGTTAGCAGAAGATAGTGCTTACATTCCTTGTGAGGAGCTGGCCATGTACATAACATATCATAATTCCTCTTTAATCCCCTTTCCCTCCCATCTCTCCGGCTCTTGATCCCCTTCCCATGGGAACAAGGTCTAGCTTTCTCCTTCCCAGAATCTATCTTTTACTTTGTTCTTTGTTTATGCTTTGAAGATCTCATATAAGAGAAACCATGTGACACTGAAGCTTATGTGTCTGAGACAGTCTTGCTCAATCTTCAGACTGTGCCTGCACCCACAGTCCTCCTGCCTCAGCTTCCTAGAATGCTGGCTTTACAGACATGCACCACCCCATCTGTCTGGTTCAGGGATTATTTTTTTTTTTTTAGGAGGGAGGTTGCCATGCTGGGGTGGCAATCAGGGCCCAGCTGTACGACTTTCCCATGTCACTGTCTCCAAGGCTCGTAAGAATCATGTGCCCTGCACCCACAGTAGCAGAAGCTCATATTGAAATCTCTTCCACTTCATTTTCCATCTCTAAGCTTGAGTTATGTGTCATCCATTTTGCTTTTACAAATATTCTAACCCTGCTGAGCCTTGCCCTTTTTTTTTTTTTTTTTTTTTTTTTGAGACAGGGCCTTGCTGTGCAGTTTCAAAATGGCCTTGAACTCACTAAGTAGCCCAGACTGGCCTCAAACCTGCAATGATTCATCTGCCTCTGTGTCTTGGGTGCTGGAATGGCAGACGTGCACTACCACAGCCGACCCTTGTCCATACCTTTAACTGTCAGTTGTCCTTTAAAGAAATGTAAAAAACAGAAATCTCACATACATTTGCCCACAGAGCTGCCATTTCGAGTGCTGTTCTGTGCATGGGCATATTTGTGTCAGACACATGGGTCCTGGATTCTCTGGCATTGCTTCAGGTGTGGCTGTGGTAGGGATGAAGCCCCCTCTACTTTGCTGCCTGGAAAAGGCCCTTGTGCTTGCACTGCTAGAACATGGGGGTAGAATTCAAGGCTGAGAGTTCTTTTCTTCCCTACTTCAAAGATGGTAGCTCGTCTTCTGGTCTGTGTTGTTTCTAACAAGAAGTCTGCATTAATCCTTATCTTTGATCCTTATCAATGTCTCTCTGTAAATACCAGTCTCCCTGCTGCCCTGGCTGCCTTTAAGATTCTTTTATTGCTGGTTGCTGGGAAATTTGATTATGGTATGATTTTTTTGTTGTTGTTTCTGGATTTTGGTTTTCGGTTTTTGCTTTGGGTTAGTTGAGTTTCTAAAGAAATCATTCTCATTGAATCTGAATAAAATTTTGGCCATTATTTCTTCACGTATATCTCTTGTCCTCTTCTTTCAGAGTCCTTCATTCACCTTTGCATTTAGCTGCCTATGATTGTTCTGAAACTCTTGACATCATTTTAGTTATTTGGATTTTTTTTCCCTTTGTATGTTTCCTTGGGGATGTTTCCTGGGCTAAATCTTCAGTTTCACTCATCTTTTCCTCTGTAATATTTAATCTGACAATGATTTCACACTTCACACATCATGGTTTTCATCTCCAAAATCAATTACTTATTTTCTTTTAAATTTCCTCCATGTCTCTACTTCACTCTTTGAACATATGTTCTATAATCATAATAACTATTTCAATGTCTCCTTTTGCTCATTTTAACATCTGTGAAGTTCAGGATCAGTTTTCCTAGGCTCCTCACTGAGACTGTACAGCCCTCACATTCCTGAGGGCTGTACAGTCTTCTTTCCTGAAACTCAACTTTTACCAAGACTGCCAGACCATGTGAATCTCAGCTCCTCTCTGTCCCCCATACCCTAAACATTATTGTATTCCACAAATGCTTTTATTTTCAGTACTGGAAATGGAGTACACGGCTTTCACCCTAAGTCATCCCTTTTTAAATTTCGTATTGTGAGGGAAGGTCTGACTAAGTGGCCCACCCTGGTTGAAACACTGATTCTCCTGCTCAGCCTGAGCCTCTGGAGGTCTGGCAGTAGGTGTGTGTGGCCACGCCTGGCTCAGAGACACTCCTGCACTGTGCTCTGAGGTGCCCTTGAGTTACCTGGAAACTCTTCAGTCCTCTGGGGTCTGGCTTTTGTCACTTGGGAGGAAGGTTGGAAGAAGCATTTGACCCAAGTTGGTTATCTCCCACAGCTGAGCATCTTCCGAGAATCCCCCCCTCCCCCGGGGCCTGGGAAGATGGCTTTACAGGGTGACAGTGAAAATGACCACTGTCCCTAGCTTTCCGGGAATGCTGGGTGCTGCTCCTTCCCGCCTTTCTTTTCAGATTGCTTCAGTTCTTGGGATTTTATTTGGTTCACTTTGTTTTTGTTTGTTTGCTTTGGGCAGTGTTAGAGATTGAACCCAGGGCCCAGACCCAGCACTCTGCAGCAACATAACACTAACATTTTTATCGCTGGATTTGGAGCTCTGGGTCGCTCTCTTCCCTGCACCTTCTTATCTATCCTTTGCTGACTCTGGAGGAAAGCCTGGCATCCTGAGAACTCTGCTGCCTTGATCTTCCCAGGCGCCTGCCTCTGACTCCTAAATTCCAGGCTCCTCCAGGTACAGCCTGCCCCCACCTGAAACCCCCCAAAGAAGGAAGCTCAGGCGCTTTCTTTCCACCATTCAGCCATTGCCAGTACCTCGCTAAGATCATCTATCTCACATTCCTGGAAGTTTCACACAAGAGTGTAAATCTCATCTCCTGGCTGAAATGGAAGTTCCCCAGCTACATTTCCAAGTGTGGGTGTCTGCTGCCCACCGCCCCATAGTCTCCACCAGCTCTTGGGAGCCCCCCACTGTTTTATCAGCTTCCCCTCACTTTCTCCAAGAAAACCAAGGCTCCACTCAGGCAGGCCTAGGGGCTCAGCAGAACCTCCAGGAGACAGCAAACTGTGACCATGGCGCTGGGATGGGAGGGGGGAGACCCGACACTGCTGGGAGAAGGTGAGCGTCCCCACCACCCTGGCTTCATGAGACACGCAGGCAGTGGCCTGGGCTGGGACCCAGGTGGCAAGGGCAGAGCACAGAGGACAAGTTTGGCACCAACTGCTCTTTTTCATAGGCCAGAAAGGGGGCTTAGCTCTGAAGAAGAGCAAGGGCTGGGGTCCCCTGAGAGTTCTTTACCCAGGCTGGCAGATAGCAGTCACTGCAAGGCACCACCACCTTCCTGGGCTGCAGCCCAAGCTGCCCCTTTGGAGGTCTGCAAGCTTCTCCTCCTGAGGCCTCTGGCTGAGAGGTGCCCTGGGGCATCCTGGCCAGGCCCCTAACTAGCCTATTGCCCCGTGCAGAATGGGGCCACTGGGGAACTTTCTGCCCTTCTTCAAGCCTCCTGAATAAAACCTAGCCATGCTTCCCGAACACCATCTGTGGCAAGTAATGATGGATTGAGAGGGTGCTGGCCAGGCATGGGGCAAGGGTCTGTCCTAAATAGGACATGTTGAGGGCCTGGCAGGAGAGCTCTATACCCTGGGCTAAGACACTTGTGGGTCTAAAATTGGAAGGAGCAGAGGTGGCTTCGACTCTCCCCAGCCTTGGGCCGCCCATCCTCTGCCTGACAGGCGGTCCCAGCCCCTTGCCCATGTGCCTGGATTCCTGTGCTTGCACGAGAGGCCCTAAAATAGCCTAGGACATGCGACCCGGCATCTGCAGGGTCCTGCTCTGAGAAGCCGCAGGTTTCTGCAGGAGCCATGAGCTAATCCCTCTTCCCCCAGGCCTGTTCCCAGCAGATCAGGCGGCTTAGGTGCTCGAAGGCCTGGCCCTGGGAAGAGTCACCAAAGCCTCCTCCATCTGTTCTTATCTCTGTTCCTCCATTGACCTACAACCCCGAGTTCTGCTATGTGCTGCTTCAGCCTGGCCTCTGCTGCCTGCAGTCCACTTCCGCCTGAAGCCACTGTCTCCAGTGGGCTTTCAGTGCCCCCAGCTGACATGCAAAAGGACAGAGTCAGCCTCAACCACAGGCATTGCCTGGTGGAGCGCACGAGGCAACATTTTTAGACTTGAGGAGCCCAGCCAGGCTGGTCTTGAGCTCACACTGAAGCCCAAGCTGACCTTGAATTCGCACTGATCCTCCTGCCTGTGCCTCACTAGTGCTGGGATTATAGGTATGTGCCACCATTGCCCCGTTTGTGAGTTTGCCTCTTACAAGATTCTTACAAGCAGCTTGCTGGCTTCACAGTCGAAGAAACTGAGGCCCAGAGCTAGGAAATGCCATATTCAAGTTCATGCCACCAGCATGATCAGGTCTGGGCCCTTCTGAGGATCTTGGCTCTCTCTGGAACGTGTGTTTGTCCCCCGCAAGGCCACAGAAACTGCTAACAATGGGTCCTTACTCTCAGCTGAAGCTACCAGCTGCTGAGATGTTGGACAAGAGTTTCCTGGCTTCCCATCCTGTGGCCCAGCTATTTTGAGTGCCAGGAATTTGCTCATCAGCCTGCAGCTGAGACTCCTGGAAAGGCCAAGATCATGGCCTGGTGGGGGCAACCAGGACAAAGGCCATCTTGCCTGGTCACCTTGCATGAGAGACCCAGTGTCCAAGCTTGCTGAAGTGAGCCCCCCTTTAGACTACGGAAGCCAGAGAGCTGATCCTCAGCCTGGGGAGCCTTAGGTCTCCGCTGACGCCAACAAGACTCTCTGGACAATGCCATCAACCTGCAGGTCATGGACAGGACTTCCTGTCCCCTGCCCAGACTGGGTGGCAGCAGTGAAGGGCAGGTCTTGGCCTGCGGGGTGCTAGATTAGAAACAAGTGACTCTGAGCACAACCTTGACATACCCCACAACCCCAGCATTTTGGAAAACCCCACAAGGAAGGTCTCCCCACACTGCACAAGAGTGCGAGGCCCAGAGGGGTGACCTGCCTTGCAGTCTGTAAATGCAGCTCTGTCCCTGTCTAAAACCCGTGGATGACTCAGGGAGCGAGGAGGGAACTGTCCACTTTCAAATCCACATTGGAGCCCGCTCCCTCACAGACAGCCGTGGGCAGTGCCAACGTGAGGGCTGTGTCCAGCCTGTTTTCAGCCCTTGCTCTGGTTATGGTGATCTGAGCACTTCCAACAGGTGGCAGGACCACCCAAACGTGAGCAGGTGCCACTGAGAGCAGGACAGAGCCTCTCCTGCTTGGGGGCTGGAATATGTCCCTGGCGTTTGGTTTCAGCCCTGCCTCCCCGAGGACAGACATCCCCGAGCCTCTTGCAGATGACTGGGGGGAATGGGTCTCTCAGAGGCCTGTGCAAACTTCTCTTTCTTGTCAGACCAGAAGCTGTGGGGTTTGAGGGCAGGAACTGACCCCCAGGGGAATCTTCCAGCCCCTGCCAGGAGCTTCTCTGGGCCTCCAAGGTCCTCAAGGCCTGCAGGTCTCTCCAGCAGCCTGGGCCTCAGAGCACACAGCCTCCCCTGGGTGCAGCCTCTCTAGGGCCTGATGCTGCCCCACAGAGGTCACATGGGGACACAGGTCCCTGGGCCACACTCCTGTCCTGCCCTGCCCTGCAGGAACCTGCCCTCACACTCAGGGAGGGGGCCAGTCCAGCCATGAGCTACAGGTTTGAGGCTCCTCCACTCCTGAAAGCCCTGGAGCTCAGGGCGCACAGCCAAGAGATCCCAGAACCGGCTTCTCACTATTACTGACACCCAGGTGTCATCCAGGTTTCACGGAGAGGATCCATTTAGCCAGGGTGGTGGTGGCCCATTTAGTTATCCCAGTTACTGAGAAGGCTGAAGCAGGAGGATCTCCAGTTCAAGGCCAGCCTGGGCAGTATAGTGAGACTCTCTATCTCAAATTTTTTTTTAAAAAAAAGGTGATTTTAATTTGTTTTATCTTTCAATAAAGGGAAGCTGGCAAGACCTATTTGTTCCAGAGTCTGGAGAGCCCAGAGGAGGTCTGTGTGGTACGGGCCACAGGGAGGAGGCAGCACACCTAGGGACTGGGCCGACCTTCCAGCCACATAGGCTTGGCTTCAGCAGGGCCTGCCAGGCCCCACAAAGATGGGATTCATGGGAGGCCTGGGATTCTCTTCTGAGCGAGGCCGAGTTTAAGTAAACACATAAGAAAACTGGCTTCTTGGCCAGCCCAGGCTTGCTTGGGAGAGGGAGCACTGGACTCCTCAGTAACAACACCCCTGTGTATCCTGCAGTGGGGGCTCCCAGGCACCCCACTCAGTGGCAAGTGTGAAAGATTTGTGTTTATTAATCATTGTAGTGCTGAGACACTGGCTAGTGTTGGCCAAGGCTGGACAGATAGTTCTGGGGTCCAGATGAGGAACTTTGTCCTCCCAGAGATGGCAGTGAGCAGGCCCTGGGAATCATTCACTATAGGTGAGAGGCATAGAAAAGAGGAGCCCCCAAGATACACTGTTCTCAGGTAGGGCAAGAAATGAAAGGCTGGAGCTGGGCCTGAGGCCCCACACCTGTGGTCCTAGCACCCAGAAGACTGAGGCAGGAGGATTGCCATCAGTTCAATGCCGGTTTAAACTGCAGAGTAAGACTCTGTCTCAACAACCAAAACAAAAGAAACAAGAGGCAAACCAAACTGTGGAGCCAGCCCCATGCCTGTCCTGAGAACAGATGGAACACTCGTCGCAGCCCTGTTCTAAAGGGGCAGAAACTGGGCCGGGAAGTTAGCTCAGGGGTTCTAGCGCCTGTCTTGCAAGGCATACCCTGGGAAGGACCCTTGCAAGGACCGGGGTTTGATCCCCAGTAACCACATCCAATACTGGGCAGGGAGACTCACCCCAGCAGCAACCAGCACCACATACCACAGTGCCCGGTGTGGTGGCTCACGCCTGTAATCCCAGCACTCGGGAGGCAGAGGCAGGAGGATTGCTATGATGTGAGTTGGAGGCTGAGCTCAGGGCCAGCCTGAACTAGAAAGCGAGACCCTGTCTCAAAAAACTTTAAAAAAAACCCCAAAAAACAATAAAGGGGCAGAAACTGAGGCAGGGACCTGTCCCAGACCCAGTGGGTGGCCCAGCAATAGAAGGAAAAGCATATGGTGACCTTTGACCTGTGATGGAGGAGAGCCAGGTAGTTTGGGGAACGTTGGGGTGCCCCACCCAGTGGATTTCCTGGAAGAGGCCCCCTCCCTAAAGCTTCAGGCTGCTCCCTTTCCCTCGTTAAAAGACACAGGCCACATGCAAAGGGGAAGATCCTGGAGGGACCCCTGACCTAGACAGTGGGGGTCATGGCTGCCGCAGGGTGCCCCAGTTATGGCACCGGGGAGCCTGGCCAGGTTCCAGGGCTATGCGCTCCCTACCATTGATTCTTCCCCATGAATTCTGCTTTCTGTGCTGTTCTATGGCCCCTCTCGTTTTAATATAATTTTCAAAATCGCCTGCCATTATGAGAGTGCGGATTGGTGTAACCTTTTTAGAAAAACATTTCAAGTGGCCTTTTGCCGAATTCTGCTTAAACAGATGGGGTATTTGGAGCTCCTTTTTTTCTTCACCAGCACTATTTGTTATTATAAAAAATTGTGGCACCCTTGCCACGCTCGTTAGAGAAGTAGCTGGGTGGACCGCAGCAACTCCATCCATTTGTTTGGGGCAACTGTTTACGACTCCGCTGCTGCAGACGCGCGGGAAACCCGGCAGGCTGTTGGGAACGGAGAAAAGTTGAGGAGCGTATGTGTCAGCGGATCCCATCTGTTAGAAAAAAGAGCGCGTTTGTACATATTTAGTTAAATGACTGTATGTGCCTAAAAATATTTAGAAGCAGCCACAGCAACCGGTTTGCAGCAATTATTTTGGGGACCACACGTCCTTCTGTATCAGAATCTGTTACGAGCCACTTCTGTCCAGGAAAATAAAGGCTAACCCATGGCTCACCTTCGGACAAAACTGTGGCTCCCGACCTTGGCTGTGGCCCCCTTGTGGCCTCCAGCCCACAATCACAAGCCTATGTCTCTGCTGCAGTGCTGGGAGGGTTCCTCACACCCCATAGGTTAGAGCTCTGCGGGCCCTATCTGGCACCAAGGCAGACGCTGAGCAGGGGCAGCCTCTGTGTTGACTGGCAGAGCTCTTCACTTCCTTCGGGAAATGGAGGGCAAGGCCAGATACCTCCAAAATCCCCCTCATTGTCTGCCTCCCTCACTTCACTGGCACTGAGAGGAACAGGGCACCGTCCTGGAGGGAAGCTCTGTGTTCTCCACCCTCTTTTTAGAAAGAGCCAGAGGAGTGACACTGCCAGGCCATACAGGCAGCATCTGGGTGGGCGAGGTGGGGCCAGGAGGCTCCAGTGTGGTGCCAGGATGCTAGGCAGGGGGGACAGGAGAAGGATGTGAATGGAGTGTAGCTTCAGAGTGGGCCAGACTCAGTGTATCTGCTGGTATCTGGGGTCCAGGTTGGGATTGTGCTGGAAGGAAGAAGACAAGAACGAGAGAGCAGGGAGAGGGCTGGGGCATGATGCTTGGACCGCTGTCCCCATGGAGGCTTGGTGAGGAGCCTCCAACCCCAGGGCTCGCTCTAGGCTACCTGTCCTTTCTCCTGCACACCACGAGGTGCCCCTGGCTCCTTTGAGCTTGGTCCTGGGTGTTCAGGGGGAAAATAAGGAACAGGCGACAGACAAACATGCCTGAGGTGTGTCTAGCAGGTAGAAGGACAGTTACAGAGAGGGCAGAGACAGAGCCAGGAGCCCAACCAACTGCAAACACACAATGTCACCTGGATTGAGAGTGGGGCAAAAGAAGAGTAGAGATAACACCCCTGAACTGAGAAGAGCAAGGAGCCATGAGAGAAGCCAGGTGTGAACACAGGACAGCATGTCCCACTGTGCAGTTGCACAACATTGCTGACTTCCAGCTTGAACTGATCGTGCACGACCCATACATGCCGACCCTTTTCAGCACCTCAATGTGCTGCCCCCTTAACCTCCAACCCCTGGCAGGACAGTGGGCTGAGTGCTAGGTATACAGGGGCCAAAGAGAAAGGGGTTGAGAAGCCTCTGTGGCAGTTTTGGAAATAGCAGCTGCAGGGCTGGGGTACAGGGAGGCAAGGGCAAGGCCATGCCCTGGAGGAGATCCCCAGTCCAGTACTGGGCACCTTAACACCAGGGCTGACCTCAGATCAGCCCAGAAGGAACCAGACTTGGATCCAGGCATCAGAGTGAGCAGGCCTGGGAGGCAGGTCCTGCACTGTCCAGGGCCTGCAGTGGGAACAGAGAAATCGAGGCAGCCTTAATTACGTGGCTGCCTGAGCCCAGGCCAGCTGTGCCACCTGCCCACTGGCACAGCTAATCCCAGCCAGGTGTCTCTGGCCACCTCATCAGTTAGTCACCTCGTCAGAGGCCAGTGTAATTAATTATTCAATTTGGAGCTGTTGCAGCTTAATGCATCTGTAGTGACATCTTGAAGCTGGGCAGGCCTTGTACGCAGGGACAAAGACAGACAGGTCAGAGCGGCCCCCAGCCCCACCCCTGAATCTGACCACCCAGTGTCAACCTGCTTGCCTCTGCAGTAGGTGTGCATGGCACACAGGGCTGCTGACCCACCGTCCTTCTGTCCCCAGAGCCTTCTCCAAGTCCTGTTTAGCACATCCTCCCTGAGGGCTGAAATCAGAGCCCTGGCTCTTCAGGGAGGGGCCCTCACCTGTCACTACCAGGGTGCTCGGCCTCACCCAGGCCATCCTTTCTGGGGCCTGTAAAGTGTGTCAAGCTCTCATGTGGAGGTGATGGGAGTCCTGGTCCCCTAATCTACTTTAGCATGGGCATCTATTGAGGTGGCAATGCCACCTCCTGAACAATCCATAACTCCCTGTCACCTCAGCCAATCGCAAAGGCTCAGCCCAGTCCAAAGGCCCCAGGTTTGGACCCTGCCCTCCTCACCGCCCTCCATCTCTCACTTGCAGCAGAGCCACTCCCCAGCCTTTCAGGCTTACAATGGCCAGCCCAGGCCATGCCAGCAGACTCAACTCAGCTAAGCAGCCCCCCACCCCCAGGTGCAGGCAGCTCCCCAAGCCTGGGGTCCCCACTTCTTCTTTGTCCCAGAGTCTCCTGAGACCTTGTCCTCGTGTTTTCTGTGCATTCAGCCTGGCACTTATCACATAATGGACCCTCCAGAAAGGTTTGTTGAATTTGTGAAGGAAAAAGTGATTAAATCAGCCAAATGGAACTCATTATCCCCCTTTCTCCTAGCCAAAGAGCGGCCAGGGTCCCTGTGCAGGGGCAGTGGTATCATTACCGGCACTCAGCCTGCCCAGCTGCCCTGGCCATCTCCCCTCTCCACTGCCCACAGCCAGTGAGCTTCCCGGCAGCCTCTGAGCGGGTGCTGTGCTTTGCCCCCATCCTAACCTCCCCATCCTCCCTCCCTGAGCTCCTGAAATGCACACTTGGCCTTGAGATTCTGCAATGTACCATGCTTAGCTGGGGGTGGGGGGCAGTGCATCCACAGCATCGTATAAAGAACAGGTGGATGGGTGGCTGGATGGGTGTGATGGTACACACCTGCAACCCCAACGAGGAGGCTGAGGCAGAGGGAGCATAAGTCTGAGCCCGACCTGGCAACCTGCTAAAACCTTGTCTCAAGACAAGAAATAAAAAGTACCTCAGGGTGAAGGCCCTGGATCTACTTCTCAGGACCACAGAAACAAACAAATATGGAAACAAATAAATGCACAGAATAAGACTCTGGAACAATCCAAAGTCCGAACACATCCTGAAGGAAAGCAGGGACGGAGACAGACTCAGATACTCATGCCCACAGCTGCCAACAGCTGCCCCCAAGTGTCCACCTGTGGATGGACAGACACAGAATCAGTAAGTCGCCGTGGTGGGATGTTGGTGTCAAGCAGCCTTGAAAGGGAAAGACGTTCTAACACCTCCTGGAACACAGGTGAAATGTGCGGGCGTGACACAGGCACGCCAGACACAATAGGACCAGGCCACACGATCCACTCACGGGACCCACAGCTAAGAGTCAGTGTCCTGGAGACAGGAAGCAGCATTGAGTGCAGAGGCTGGGAGCAGAGAGGTGGGGCTTCCTGGGGTGGGGTCCTTGAAGGCTGCCGGGTGGCTGCCCAGGTGCTCCTGCCTGTCTACACCATGATGAAGAAGTAAAAGGTGTGGTCACAGAAGGCGTCTTTTTCCAAAGGCTGGTTTCTAACACTTTTTTTCCTCTTTTTTTTTTTTTTTTTTTTTTTGAGGTGGTCGGTACTGGAAATTGAACTGGGAGGCTAAGCAAGACAGGGTCTCCATACGTAGCATAAGCTGGACTCCAACTTGCAATCCTTCTGTCTCAGCCTCTTTGATTGGCCCGGCTATACCCAGCCTTGACAGTCTCAAAACACCCTAAGCAAACAAACCAAAATACCCAAGGGGCTGTGAGCTCTCTTCACTCTGGCCTGACCACAGCCCACCTTGAGGCCTGTCCCTTCCAGGTGCCCCATGCATCCCATTCTCTGCACTTCTGACCTCACCCCACCTCTCCCTTTGCAAGTTTTCTGCCTCTGTACCCCTCAAAACCTGCCCACCCTGCCTTGTGGGCCTGCTCAGCACCTCCTTGGGGCTAGAACTTGAGCAGTCCAGGCCCCACCACACTGACTCCCTGGGCGCTGGCCCTGGAGATGTTGTCCCATTGCTCTTGTCCTTTCCTGAGACAGTTCTGGTAATCCTCTTTCAAGAGCATCCTTAGTAGATGTGATAAAGAAATGTGGTGAAGGCTGCTGCCAAGCACCATCTAACCAAAAGGCAGCTTGTACAAACTTGGCACTGTAACCTCATCCACCTTATTCACCAGATCTGGCACCATGTGACTGCTGCTGGCTCCTACCCAGAGTCAAACTGACCAAGAAAGGTAAATGTTTTGAATCAGTTCAGGACAATGATGTCTCCAAGACAACTGAACACCCTGGGGAGAGACCTCCAAGACTGCTTCTGAGAACAATGACAATGACAAAGTAAGTGTGTTTGATCCAAGAGGGAAGATTTTGAGGGAGATTAATGCCAATGTGTGTTTTACAGAATTTTTTTTTTTTTTTTTTTTTTAGGTTTTTTTGAGACGGGGTCTTGCTTTTTAGTTCAGGCTGGCCCTGGGCTCAGCCTCAAACTCACATCAGAGCAATCCTCCTGCCTCTGCCTCCCGAGTGCTAGGATTACAGACATGAGCCACCTACAGTAATTTTTTAAAAGGTTTTTTTCTTTTTTGAGATAGGGTCTCACTTTTGTAGTTCAGGCTAACCTTGAGCTCAGCCTTGAACTCATAGCATTCTCCTGCTTCTGTCTCCCAAGTTCTGGAATTACAGGCCTAAGCCACCATGCCTGGCACTGTGGTATGTGGTACTGATTGCTGCTAGGCCTGAATCTCCATACCCTGTATTGTATGTGGTTACCAGGAATTGAACTCCAGACCTTGCACTTGCAAGACAGTTGCTAGAACCACTAAGCTAAATCCCTGGCCTGATTTTTTTTTTCTTTTTTTTTTTTTTTTTTTTGAGATAGGATCTCACTTTGTAGGTCAAGCTGACCCTGAGCCCACTATGTAGTTCAGGTGAGCCTCGAACTCAATCCTCCTGCCTCTGCTTCCTAAGTGCTGGGACTACAGCCATGAGCCACCATGCCCAGCATTGTGATATGTGGTTACCAGGATCAAACTCAAGACCTTGCATTTGCAAGGAAGGTGCTGGAACCACTGAGCTAAATCCCCAGTCCTTTACTGTAATTTAAAAAAATTTTTTAAACTTTCACTATATTTTTCCATCACACCTTGTACTGCCTAAAACGTGTATTTTTCTGTGTGTCTATTATACTTCAGTTAAAAAGGAGACAGCATGGGGCTCACGAGTTCGAGAGAAAAGAAACCTACCAGACACACCCAGAGGTCCAGGCTGAGGGGACTGCAGCCAGAGGAGGTTGGTGGAGAGGGAGGATCTCTGCAGAGCAGAGTCCTCATTTCAGGGACACTATCATTGTGTGCCCCCAAGGGCTCCCAAGAGTCCATAAATGGGCCCAAGGGTCTCTGTGTGTCCTGTCTGGGCCAGGACTGGAAGGGGGACTACTGTGGTGACTGCCACCAAGGTATTCTGCTTTTGGGGGATGGTCGTGCCAGGGGCTCTGGGCCAGAAGAGATAAAGGGCAGCTGGCAGGGAGGCCACAGAGCCAGGAGCATCAGGCTTAAACATCTTCTTTGCTGGAGGCCCTTGGCCGCAGGGAAGGACCCCCTTGGCATAGCTCTACCTCTCCCCCTACCACCTCTCCATCCCTCCCCCACTTTGAGATATGATGGACACAAGACTCCTGGCCTGGAACCCTGACGTGGCACTGGGGGAGCAGGTCAGCCCCAGAGGTGGCTCCCTGGGCAGGCATGTCTGTGAGTGCCCAGCGAGCTGCCCGAGGTGGCTGCCTGGCTGGCAGGGCTCCCTACATGGCCCTGTCTAATTGCCCTCGGTGACTAGCTGATTAGCGCAGCAACCACCAGCCCAGGGCAGGAGGCAGCTTTCTGAGCAGGGCCAGGAATTCAGCGGAGACTGCAAGTTCCGCCTCCGCCTACCCCATTAGCGTGGGGATCCCTGTGGGCGGAACCAAGCCCATCTAGACTTGGCTCCAACACTCTCTCTGCTGGCCAGCAGGCGAGCTGCCCCTCGGCTCGGGTTCCTGCACGGGTCCTTGGTTCCTGCACAGGTCACTCTCACTGGGACCCTGGAACCCATTTACCCCAGGCACATGCATGCATTGGGAAGGGAGCCCTGGCACTCTACTAGGTGGACCGCACCCTGGCCTGGAGGAGCCCAAGCCCGAGGCTTTCTAAGAAAGGATTTTGGCCAATGCCTGTGGCAGCAGCGTGGCCACACGCCTTGGCCACCGCGGCCTGGCGGGTGGATTCTCCAGGAATCACTGTCTCAGGATGTGGGCAAGGCTGAGAGAGCTCGCCTTGCAGCCCGCAGAGGGAGGGGTGGACAGGCTGGACCAGGCACGTTCAGGGGCCCTGGACATTCATGAGCCTTGGAAGCAGGCATTTTTGGGGTTATTCTGGGGGCTGAATTTAGGACCTTCGCACTGAGATACATCCTATCATTCAGCCCTTTTTAAAATTTTATCGGTTTTTTGTTTGATTGATTTTTTTATTCTGAGACAAGGTCTTGATTTGTAGATCAGACTGGTCCTGAACTCAGCATCAAACTCAGCAATCCTCCTGCCTCTGCCTCTCGAGTGCTGGGATTATAGGTGTAAGTCACCATGCCCAGCACTGATGTATGTGGTTACTGAGAATGAAACTCCCGACCTCCTTGGTAGGCAGGTGCGGAACCATTGAGCTAAATCCCCAGCCCTTAATTCTATGGTTTGAGATGAGGTTTTGCTGTCAGTCAGTTACCCAGGCCAGTCTCCAGCTTTCAGTGCCCCATTGAAAGCCTCCTCCTCAAGCACTGAGACTGCAGGTGTGCTTCATCACACCCATCAAAACACCAAAAGTTTTAATGCTGAGATCTAGGCTGGGGTACACAGAGGTGGAGATAAGGTGGTAGCCACTGGACTACTTCCTCAGGACCCATGGGAGTCAGGAATATGCCTGCTTGGAGCCACAGCCTAGCCCACGCCTGTTTCATGAGCACCCCTGCCCCATCCCAGGCAGGGCACTGTCTAGATGAGACTCTTCACTCTGGCTTGAGGGAGCCGGGACTGCTCTGGGTGCTCCACCTGACGCTGTCAGAGCCCAAGCACTGCCATCAGTGTGCTGAGCTCTGAAAGAGCTTCAAAGCCCAGCCACGCGCCATTCCAAATGCGGACTCCTGGGGCTATTGGGTTTCATGATTTCCCTTGCAGCCTTGGTTACGGGTTAGCATGAGTCTTCGCACCCCTTAATTATAGCCCTGGCATTCGAAAAGCACACCAACACCTCTTGCTGCCTTGGCGCCAGCCCTCATTCCAACCCACTCCCAAACGCTCTGCGAGCCACAGTTAATCCCCTGTGCTGTTTATGACTGTCCCTGTCCCCGTCCCCCAGGGCCTGACCACACGCTCCCTGGCCCATGCCCACTGCCTGCCTTACAAGGCAGTACTGCCTGCCAGGAGAGACCACTGCATGCAGGAGCCAGGAGACACAGAATGTCAGGATCTTTCTTGTCCGTGGAGCCATGCCATTCCTGGGCCGGGAGAATAGGCAGCATTCTGCGCAGAGCTGCACTGAACATACGCCGCTTCCAGGGGGTGGGAGGTGGAAAGAGGAAGCCCGTGGCTTCTTTGGCTCCAGTTGGATGGAGCAGATTAAAACATTTAGGAATTTTCCCCTCCCAACTGCAGATCCGCTTTAGGATGGGTGTCTTTCAAGCAAATTAAAATAGGGGAAAGCCTCAACTTAGTCTGGGATGGAGAGGAGGGGTGTCACCATCCTGATGGGGACAGTGGTGACCACATTCCCACCTTTCCCTAATTACTGTGCCTCCCAAAAGCTGGCTCTCTTCCTTGCTTCCCTGCAAGGGGACCCTGCCAAGATCCAAAGTGCTTTGGAGGCAAAGAAAGTGAGAAGGGAAGGGCAAGCCAGCAGAGTGGGCAGCCCTGTGGCCCCTGGGGCTGAGGAAGAGAGCATTGCAGTTCATTTGGATGGGCATGGGTGCCGGGCCCACTGCAGGCTGCAGACCAGAGCCCAGGGTCCTGAGGAGGGTGGGCAGAAGTGCCCAGCTGGCCCTGGCCTGCTCCTGAGCACCACATGGTAGAGAAGAGGTTGGCACCCTCCAATGGCACACAAGGAGGACAAGAGTCACTCAGGCTTGAGGGGACCAGAGCCACTTAGTAGGAACCAGGGCCCTGCCAGATGGTTGGTGGGCTGAACTAGGGCCCATGGGGGAGCCCGGCCTGAAGCTGGCCCAGCCCAGCCACAGGCAGGAGTGTGCACCACCACTTCCCGCCGGGGCTTCAGGAGCCAAGGGCAGTGACAAAGCTCTGGCCAGGCAGGTCAGATGGACTCCCCTGGAGTCAGGGGAGCATGGAAGAGAAGAAGGGTGGGGAGAGACTGCAGGAGCCCCTCGGGACAAGTGTCCCAGGGTGGGGATGGCCCAGCCTGTCACTCATGAACACACACCCTCCCTAAACTCACAGCCTCCCTAGGGTGGAAGTTGGGCTTAGTCTCAAATGGAGAGGAGGGATGCTTTTACACTACAGAAAAAGGCACGATGGTACCCACTTGTAATCTAGCACTCAAGAGGCTGAGGCAGGATGGCCACCGTAAGTTTGAGCCCAGACTGGGCTTCACAGTGAGTTCAAGACCAGCCTGAACTACATAATAAGAACCTATCTCAAAAAACAAAAAAGAGAGAAGAAATAATGGGTACCCCCCATGTCTCTTCCCTGGACTCTGCCCACCCCTGCTCACCCAGCTCTGAGCCCTGAGGCTGTCTAGGTGAGGTACACTCAGCCTGTTGCAAGGCAGGATCTTTCTGTTGCTCCTCATGGCTCACAGGACACTGTAGCCTCTGTGCAAGGCTGGGACCCAACCAACTGGCAGGGGAGCCCTGAGCCCTCCTGTGTGTTGTGAAAATAACCTCAGTGTATGAGGGAATCTTGGGGAGCAGAACTCACCGGCAGGGCAGGGCAGGTCAGCACCCCAGCAGCAGCTGGCCCCCTGCTGGGCTACTCAATCAGGTGGGCAGGGCCTAGGGGCTCATTCTCACTCTGCCCTGCGCTCCAAGGGTGACCCCAGGCTGGGCACGGGGCTGAGAGGGGTGTCTGCGGGGCTTTCCCCCAGTCCGGCCTCTCACAGAAAGAGCCCCTGAGCCCACAGAAGGGCTCCAGGCATGATAAAGACTTAGAAAGGCCAACACCCCGTGGGTGGCCCAGGACCACAGTCCTTGATAGGCGAGCCTGGGGTTCTCTTGGCTTGGCCTGTGTGGCTCTTTGCAGTGGGCACTGTGGTGCACTGCACTGAAGGGTGCACAGCGACATCCCTGGCCTGGCCTTCCCTCCTGAGAGCAGCACACCGCCCCAAGGTAGACAGCACCTAAACAGCCAATCTTAGGTCTAGGTCTAATTATCTATTAGGTGATTTCAGTGAAGAATTTTTTTTTTTTTTTTTTTTTTTTTTTGAGACAGGGTCTCACTTTGTGGTTCAGGCTGGCCCTGAGCTCAGCCTCAAACTCACATCACAGCAATCCTCCTGCCTCTGCCTCCCGAGTGCTGGGATTACAGGTGTGAGCCACCATGCCCAGCACTGTGGTATGTGATACTGGTTGCTGCTGGGCGTGAGTCTCCATGCCCAGTATGGTATGTGGTTACCGGGATTGAATGCAGGTCCTTGCGCTTGCAAGACAGGCGTTGGAACCACTGAGCTAACTCCCAGGCCCTAACAGAGAAAGTTTTAATTGGAAAGTTAGATAGGAAAAGCTGTAGCTCAGGTAGCTGCTGGGGAACACTCTGATATAGGGGTGCAGATGGGCCACCCGCAAAGGCAGAGGACAGTTCCCAAGGATTAGCTGCTGGGGTGGGGTCTGGTTGATCATTATCTGTCCTGGTGCCATGCTTCTGGAATGTCATAGCTGAGGGATGTTTTCATCCCAGGAAGAGGTTGTCTCTGTGGTGGTCTTTGTCAAGCAGGCCTCGGCATTTCCTGGAATCCAGGCGACCACGGGCGTAGGACAATGGCTCCAGGTTTATGGGTGCAGCTGGTTCTCTTGTAAAACTCTTATCTTGTTGTCCTCAGTTTATATCTGGCATCTGTAAGCCCACGAGAAGAGTCACACAAAAGTGGCATTAAGTTCTGTCAACCATGGCAGTGTCTCCTCGGGCAGGAACATTCCGTGAGCCTCAGCCTGTGGCAGCTAGTTCCTGTGTTTTCTCATTACCTTTCTTCAGGTTAATTCCCATGCTCCATGTGTTGATGACACAGTATATGCTCCTAAACATAAAAGGAAACACTATTTCGGAGACTGCATAGTTCACAGGTCACCGGATTTTCTGTGCTCTTGATCTCTGCGTGCCTGTGACTCAGCAGTGCTCCTTCCAGTCTCTCCCCGAGACTAGAACTTGTCAAACTGCGGTGAAGGACTGGATTTGCTTTTGCTTTAGTTCCAAATCTGTGATGTAGGGAAGAGATGTAACTCCCAAACCTGCTGGATGTCTGAAACATGAGCTCGTGTACTCTAAAATTGCAGAATTCTAGACACAATGGTGGTTAAGAGTAGAAAAATGTATTGAAAGAAAGTTTCTGTGTAAGAGAGACAGAAGGAAGACTGGAAAGCAGGTTTCCCTTTAAAAATGGAGTATAGGGCCTGGGATTTAACTCAGTGGTTCTGGCACCTGTCTTGCAAGCACAAGGGCCTGGGTTCAGTTCCCTGGTAACCACATACAATACTGGACGTGGAGACTCACCCCAGCAGCAATCAGTACCACATACCACAGTGCCAGGCGAGGTGGCTCATGCCTGTAATCCCAGCACTCAGGAGGCAGAGGCAGGAGGGTTGCTGTGATGTGAGTTGGAGGCTGAGCTCAGGGCCAGCCTGAACTACAAAGTGAGACCCTGTCTCAAAAAAAAAAAAAAAATGGAGTATAGAAGTATTCATAGACCCAGGTATCATGGTTCACATCTGTAATCCTGTTATGTGAGAGGCTGAGGCAAGAGGATTGCCATAAATTTGAGGGCAATTTAGACTACACAGTGAAATCCTGTCTCAAAAAAGATTTTTTTTTAATTATACAAAATATTACAGCAAAAGATACAAGATCCCCAGCAGGAAAAAAATTATATGAAGGAAATATGCTAAATTGTCAGTAATGGTTATCTTAGAATAGTGGAATTATAAATATTATCATCTGCTTTCTATTTTCCTAGATTTTAAAAAATTTATTATGCAGAGTTTTATAATTAGAAAAATGCTTAATAAAAAGAATATTAGTGAGTTCCAAAAAGTAAATTCTAAAAAAGGGCATGGCTGCTTCTGAGGCCTGCCCTGCCACCACCTCCATGGAGTGGTGCCTTCCAGGAGACCAGGGGATGGGCAGCAGGAGGCTGAGGCTGCCGACGTCTCAGCCTTGGCACAGGGCCCTCGTGGGCATAAGGGCGCCCAGGCAGAGGAGGCAGAAGTGGGCCGAAGGAACACACACATATAGCTGGACTGAGATGCTATTCGGTGGAGGAGAGGACGCTGAAGCCAGCGGGAGAAGGAAGTGGAGAGGGAGGCGGCAGCCTGCTCATCGCCTTCACGGAGCTTCCGGGCAGATCTCTGGCCTAGGTGCCTGCCCTCTGCCCCACACCACAGCCTCAGAGACACTGCTGTTCTTAAGGAGACCCTGAGCCATGAGCAGCCCTAGCAGCTTCTTCAGGCCCAAAAGAGGGCTGAGTGCAGCTGAGGGCTCCAGGAGGCTCGGGGGTGTCCTAAGGCCCCTATCACCTCTGATGGACCCCCTGGAACAAACCTGGGACCTGAGAGGTCTTTACAGGACCAGAAGCCTGGTGTGGTGGCATCTTGGAGGGCACTGGGCTCATCTCAGCAGCGGTTGCCTCCAAAAGCAGGCAGAAAGGCCAGGGAGCCCAGGGCGGTGCTGGGTCCTGGCCCAGCCAAGCAGCCCAGCGGGCTTCAGCGCAATCATGCTGCCCTCCTGTGGAGGCTCAGGAGCCCTGGGCCCCCTACCCCCACAGCCCCGTCTGCCTAAGTGGGCCCTGATGGCTCCACAGCACAGCCTGGCTGGCTTGTGGCAACCCAGCAACCCAGTGTCAGGCCAGCTCAGCCTACCCAGGCTGGGCGCCCAGGGCTTAGAAAGGAAAACTTTACCGGGGCCTTTGTAGGGAGACCAGCAGCCTGCATTGGGGGAGGGTCTGCATCCTGCTCGGTGCTCTTGCCTCAGGGTCCCAAGACCCACTCTGACCCAGAAGGAGTCCGTGTGAACCCGCTCCAGCAGCCTAATCATCAATGGCACTGGATTCAGGGTTCCCGAAGCAGCCTCGCACTGAAGGGTCCCATGGTAGAAGGAGACTCAGGGAGACGGGCAGGGGCAGCACAAGAGACCCAGGACCCGCTGCGGGCACATCCACGTCCTGCTGCTGCACAGAGACCCCGAAGAAGGAGGAAGCCTGGGGCTGAAGGGCTGAAGCCCTGTGGGGAGCAGGTCGAAGGGAAAGCAGAAGAGCAACCCTGACAGTGGCACCGCAGGGCACCAGCGGACGTCTGCCTAGCATCCGAGACTGGCTGCTGGGCTCCGTCCGGGCTGCGGTCACCAGTTCTGCTATCTGTTGGGTTGGGCTGTGGCTTTGGCCTTTGTTCCCTTGTCTGGGCTGTATGTGTGTGTGTGTGTGTGTGTGTGTGTACCTGTGTGTGTATGTTACAGCTTCCTGCTGTTGTCACCTCTAGGTTGTGCAATATTCCTTGCTGACTGCTGTTCTCACATTCGCATGCCTAAGATCCTAGTTTCAGGAGGCTGAGGCAGGAGTATCACCACAAGTCTGAGGCCAGCCTGGGCTATATAGTAAGTTCAAGCGCACCCTTAACTACATGATGAGACTTTCTCCAAACACAAACAACAAAAACAGCTTTCATCATATATCCCAGTGTTAGCTTCCACCTCTCCTCCTTGTGATGCAGGATTCGAACGTGCTGCTCTGGTGAGTGAGCGCTTGGGAGGGGAGTCTAAGAACCAGTAGGACAGGAAGATAGTTCTTTCCTTCCTGCTGTTTCTCAAAAGCAAGCGGCAATGAGCCCCCTGTGAACCTCCCTACAGCAGCAGGAAATATCGATAGGATTGACAGATAATTTCTCAGTGCTGGGCATGGAGCCCAGGGCCTTTACATTCATCTTCATCACCATCCCTTTGTCATGTTGAGACACTAAATGGCTAAACTGCCCAGAAATTGCTAAATTGTCCTCAAATTTAAGATCCTCCTGCCTCAGCCCCCCAGAGTGCTGGGATGACAGGTGTGTACCACCATGGACTACAAGAGAAACACTATTCCTACCCTCAAGGCTTGGAATTCTGCACACACAAATGCTGCTGGACCCACACCCGCTACCACAGTGCCCCAGGCCAAGCAAGCATCGGGGAGCCCTCTGCCTGTGGGTGCTTGAAGCTGCCTGGGTCAGTCTGGCAGGCTCAGTGCCAGCTGGTTGGGCTCTGCCCTGCCCTGTGAGGCCGCTGCTTGGTGCAGGGCCTGCACTCAATTCTGTGTTCACAGGATCCTCCTGTGGATCTACGAGCCTGAGACATAGCCACACCCCCTACCAGCCTGGCAGCAGTGCAGTTTGCCCAGCCCAGGTGGGTTGCAAATGTACAGATTCCCTAGGGCTCCTTTTGGAGTACCTCTGACTCTGTTCCCCATTCCCACCCCCACACCCAGGCCTTGCAGTGCAACCATTGCAAAGGAGGATCTGTCAGGGCCCATGCTTGGTATCAGCACACCTGCAAGGACATCTATCAGCACGTGTCACCCCTGGGAACACGATTCCACATCTAACCTTGCTGACAAGACTCCGCACGTCCTGCCTGCAGCTTCACCCTCGGCCCTGATCCTCCCAGGCTCCTATAATGCCCCCCCCCTTGCTCCCCTAGCCCTGGCCCAGCCTCTGCTCCTGGGCCACGCTCCAGGCCTGGCCTCCCCCATCCATGTTCCCCATCCCTGGCCCACTGCTGCTTCGGGGTTCCTGAGGGCAGGTCCTTCCTGCTGGAGACAGCCTGGGTGGGTGGCTCCGCAGGGGCTCACTGAAGGTTCGCAGAAGCCTGCCAATGTGGCCACAGGACCTTGCCTGGCAGTGGAGGAAAGGAAGGGCCAAAGCAACATGGTCCGTAGAACTGTCTTTCCTCATGGGCACACCAGGGCCACTTTCCTCAGAGTGACACAGTCACACATGTCTTTTCTCTCTTTGCCACAAAGTGCTGGGCAGGGGTGACAAGAGCACCCAAAGCCTGCCCTGAAAGCCAGCTTCTCTCTGTCCCATGGGGTCAGGGACCTGGTGCCAGTCATGATCCAGGGCTCAGCATATGCAAGGGGCCCTGTCTGAGGCCTCCCTGGCATGTGAGACGGGCAGACATGTTAGCCTGAAAGATGCAGTGCCTCTGGGCCACACAGCTTGGTGGTGCAGCAGGGCGAGGGGGACCCTCGAAGGCCCAAGCACCAGGTTGCAAGCACACACACACACACACACACACACACACACACACACACACACACACACACACACCAGGGGGTTGCGTTGATTTGCTGTCCCTGTGCCACGTGAGCCGGAAAGAAGGGGAGAGTAGAGACTGAGGATCCACTGTGGCTGCAGGCATAGAACAGAGACTTTTTCTTTCTCCTGCTACAGTCTGACAGTTGGGAAATCTGGCTCTAGGACTCCAGCCCAGGAAGCACGGCACCCGCAGGCCCAGTGTCTGTGGCCACAGCGTGTGTCCTGTGCCTCCATTCAGGACAGGGTCCAAAAGACCCCAGGGAGGCCACGGCCAAACCAGGTGGCTGGAGCGGCTGGCTGGCTTGCACCCTTGGCTCCCAACCTTCCTCCCCTCCTTCCTCCACTCTCCTTTCCTTTCTTCCTTCCTTTTAATAAGGCTGAGGACAGAACCCCAGAGGCTCACTTTCCACTAAGCTACATCCTAAATATCTCTTATCTTGAGGCCAGATCTGGCTTCAATGTCCAGGTTGACCTGGAACTTGCCACCCTCCTGCCTTCTTCTGAGAAGCTAGGATCATAGGCAAGCGTTCTTTTTCTTTTTCTTTCTGAAAACTAAGCTCCCCATCATGTCCCTGGAGTGCAGGGCAGTGACCCAGCCAAGCGCCAGTGGCCTAGCTAGCCAGAGAATGTACCCCCTGGGCCAGTCAGTGTGAGTGGCCCAGGAAGGCCTCAAGTCTGGTGGCATTAGCTTTGGGGCTCAGGACTCCTGGGAACTTGAAACTGGAAGGCACCAGCTCAGGCCTGGACCAGAAGTGGGAAGCCGTCTGAGGGTCAGCCCTGGCCATGGGCCCCCTCTGCTCAGCACCCCACACTGGAGCAAGATGAAGGGTCCCACCAAGGCAGATTTAAGGTGGACAGTGTCCCACCTCAGCCTCCAACAAGGACCCCGTGCAGCTAGTCTGTCTAGGAAGCTTCTACAGGGCAGTGGAGGCCAGAGGCAGGGAGGAAGCAGCTGGGACAGGGAGCCTGCATGTTTAATGTGTGTTAGACCGTGTCTGCAGTACGTAACAATTACATTCACCATGGGGAGTTGGCGGGTGTGCACAACAAATCTTAATTCTTTTTCCATCCCCTCCCCCTCCATCTCTTGGTCCCTTTCTCATTTGCAAAAGCTCTATGTCTCTATTTCCAATAATCTGTCTTTTATTTTGCTTTGATTTATTTATACTTTGATTTTCTCATAGAAGAGAAACAGTGCAATATTTAATCTTACATCTGATTTATTTCACTTAGCATGATGGTCTCAAGGAGCATCTATTTCCTACAAATGACTCTAGTTTAGCCTCCTTTATAGTCTTCCCAAGCAGTTCCCTTGTGGAAACTGAGGCTCCATCGATGGGCCCTAGGTTACAGTATGGGGTGAGTCCAAAGAGTAAACTCCTACCCCTCTGGCCTGCTCAAATTCCCACTGAGCAGCAGTGTCCACTATGTCCACCAGAGGAGGGACAACCCTGGGTCCTGAGGGTCAGCACTTGGTCCAGCTCACCCTGCCCTCCACTCTCATGGCAGGTGAGGCCCAGTGCCGCTTGGTGGCAGTGGGTGAGGGCCTGGCCTGCAGGTGACAGCACCGTTCACCATCCCTGCCAGGGCAGGACCTGTGGACCGCGCTTCTCTGCTTTCTACACACTTGCCATTATTTTTAAAAAATCTTGCTTTGGGCCGGGGAGTTAGCTAAGTGGTTCTGGCTCGCAAGGGCCTAGGTTCAATTCACCGGTAACCACATACAATACTGGGTGTGGAGACTCACCCTGGCAGCAATCAGTACCACATACCAGTACTGAAAGCCGGCTTCTCCGGCTTTCAGTCCCAAGGTCCCGTGGGACAGGGACCTTGTGCCTGTCATGCTCAAGGGCTCAGTGCCGGGCATGGTAGCTCACGCCTATAATCCCAGCACTCAGGAGGCAGAGGCAGGAGGATTGCCATGATGTGAGTTTGAGGCTGAGCTCAGGGCCAGCCTGAGCCACAAAGCAAGATCCTGTCTCAAAAAAAAAAAAAAAAAAATCTTGCTTAAACTCATAAAGCCAGTGTCTTCCTCATAAAAGCAAGAGAGGAATGTTCCCCACTCCAGCCTCATGTGGGCGGGAATCAGTCCCTGGCAGTGCTTAACATGGGGGTCGTGTGTCATGCTTGACCTCAACATCGGGGACGTGCTGGGACCCCGGTGTGGACCTCCAGAGAGAATCCTCTGGTGACCACCTCAACATAGTTTAAGAGAGAGACAGAGGGATTGGAAACTATGGCACCCATGGACTCAAACACTATTCATTTTTCCTTCTCTTCCTCCTCAGCCTCTTTCTGTTTCTCTTCCATGCTCTGTTCTTTTTTCGCCCTCTCCTTCCTCTTCCCTGTCTTCTCTCTCCTCTAGGCTCCCTCTCCCCTCCCCTCCCTCTCTCTATTTCCTCCCTCTTATCTCTGCTTCCCTACTAACTCCTCGCATTTCCTCCCCTCCTACAGATGCTTCCCCCCTGAGCTATGCTGTTCCTGTTTGCTAAAGTGTGCGGACGGTGGCAGTGGGAAGAGTGTGTCTGCCTCCTGCCTGCCTCATCCACACACGGGCGTGGCCTGGGCTATTGGGGACCTGTGCCCATCTCTGACTCCTGTCAGGGCTGGGTAGCACCCTGAGAATGACCAGGAAGAGACGAGGCAGGACCTGTGGTTGACAGCCCCGCCCTGGGACCCCAGCATGATTCCCCAAGGCTGGGATGGCGGTTGTCAAAACAGCACTGCAGGGAATGTGTTTCCAGCCTGACAGAGTCTGGTGCCCGGTGGGTGCTCACATTTATTTGCTAATAAGTGAATGGATGCAGAGCTTGATGAACACAGTGTGTACAATGTTATTTTTAAAAAGAACACTCCTGTTTCTCTCTGCTTAGGTACATCTGGCTGTGGGACTTGGATAATTTATTTTTCCTAGCATGAAAACAAAGTCACTTCTCTTTGTGCTGAATGCTTCCATCTTTCAGAACATGACGTAGGAAACCCAGGAAACAGGTTACCAGAGTGATGGCCTGTTCCTTCGAGGACCTCCAAGAAGTTTCCCGAATGTCTCTTAGGTCTCGGAGTCCAGCTTGGGTTTGTTGTCGTTTTGTTCTGTTTTTTTTTTTTTTTTTTTTTAGGTTTTTGGAGACAGGGTCTCACTTTGTGGTTCAGGCTGGCCCTGAGCTCAGCCTCAAACTCACATCACAATCCTCCTGCCTCTACCTCCCGAGTGCTGGGATTACAGGCGTGAACCACCACGCCCGGCACTGTGGTATGTGGTACTGGTTGCTGCTGGGTGTGGGTCTCCACGCCCAGTATTGTTATGTGGTTACCGGGGAATCGAACCCGGGTCCTTGCGCTTGCGAGACAGGCACCGGAACCACTGAGCTAACTCCCCGGCCCTGTTCTGTTTTGTTTTTTGAGACAGGGTCTCGCTGTGTAGTGCGAGCAGCAGCCTGGCCAGGAAGTCATGGTGGTCCTCCTGCCTCAGCCTCCGTGCTCCGCCACGCTCAGCTTCGAACTTGGTTTTCACTCTCTTTTGGGCGTACAGAGGAAGCAGACATTGATGTGTTGGGGGCTCCAGACGCTCTACCCACCCCAGGACTGAGGCATCCCTTTCCCATCTGCTGGGGGGTGAATACTCTCAGCTGAGCTCTTGGGGCAGCGTCAACTGAGAGTCCAGGCCCCACGCCATGGCCACTCGCTGGGGCAGCCTGTGTGTAACAGCAGTAGGAGTGGGGTGAAAGGTCACCGCTCCCCACAGCGCACAATTCTGAAGGGCCCTATTCCGGCATCCTCAGGGCTATGACTGTGTGTGGTTTAGTGTGGTCGGCTGCCGCCAGGCGTGGCCCCAGAGATGTGTTTCCAGGACTCTTCCCTTCCCACCTCTGAGATCGAGCCTGGAGAACACAGCCTGCAACAGATGGTCCAGGGCTGGTCCAGGAGTCTCTCAAATGGGGCCTGGCGCAGCCACCAGATGGCTGGCAGTCAGGCTGTGGTCACCAGCCCGCGTGCACACACCTAGGGTTAAGGCATGGGGTCAGGTATCTGCGGAGAAGCAGGGAATCGTTGTCAGGTGGGCGGCTGAGGGACACCGGCTGTTGCTGGGGGCAACTGCGGCACTGGCGGCAGACAATCAAAGGCTGAGGGTGGTTAATCACCAATTATAGGCTAATTAAGATAACCAGAGGGTCTCCTTAGCAATATACGAATTAGAGTCTCTCATCTCCCGCAGCTGGAGGGCAAAGCTGAGGATCTAGCCCAGGACTTAATTATAATATCACAGAGTGCAGAAGGAGCTTGGATTGTTGACTTAGGTAGCGCTGGTGCCAGTGTCTGGCACCTCTGGCAGCCAGGGGGGAGGGCAGCCACATTGTTCTCACCACGAGGTGTGTCCAGTAAAGACACTCATTTCCTGGGATGGCTCGGCCTCGGATCAAGTGTCCAAGTGGCACATGGAAGCCAGCACAGCCCTTTGGGAGCTGTGTCCGCTTCCCGAAGGCAAGTGACCCTGGGTGTCCTGTCTCCACACTGTTTCGGGTTCTCAGTGCTAGCTTGGGCTGGCCTGGCTTCCCAGGGCCAAGACAAGAAGTTTGGAAGAGCCAGGTGGAGGTCTGAGAAGGAGGCTGGTCAACTGGTTTAGGAGAGGATGATTTGTGGCACTGGGCATCAGTTTTACAGCTTTTTTTGCTTAATATAAATCCACCCATGTTAAATATGCTAGTCAGTGATTTTCAATATGGTTTCTTGGGCTGGGGATTTAGCTCAGTAGTTCTGGCGCCTGTCTTGCAAGCACAAGGGCCCGGGTTCAGTTTCCTGGTAACCACATACAGTACTGGGCATGGAGACTCATGTCCCAGCAGCAATCAGTACCACATACCACAGTGCTGGACATGGTGACTCACACCTGTAAGTAATCCCAGCACTTGGGAGGCAGAGGCAGGAGGACTGCTGTGATGTGAGTTTGAGGCTGAGCTCAGGGCCAGCCTGAACTACAAAGTGAGACCCTGTCTCAAAACAAACAAACAAACAAAATATGGTTTCTGGGTTTTATAATCATTGTCATTATTCATTTTGAGAATATTTTCATCCTGTCAATGAGATTAGTCATTTTTTACTTAAGCCCCATCCGACCCCAGCCCCAGGCAATCACCAAGCCACCTTTGATCTCTGGATGTACTTTTACTGGCGTTTGTGCACCTCCAAGCAGTCTCTGGGCCAGCTTCCTTCACCTCTCCAGTTGGAAAGGTCCAGCCGCGCAGTAATACGCATCCCACTTCTTCCCTTTCCTTGACAACTGTGTTCACTGGACAGGCAGACCATGTTTTGCTTATTCATGTATGAGCTGATGGGCATTTGGGTTGTTTCTACTTTTTGATCCTTAGAAATTAAACTGCAGTAGGTGCTGGGGATTTTGCTCAGTGGTTCTGGTGTCTGCCTGGTAAGTGCAAGGTCTTGAGTTCGATCCCTGGTAACCACATACCACAGTGCTGGCCGTGGTGAATCACACCTGTAATCCCAGCACTCAGGAGGCAGAGGCAGGAGGATTGCTGTGAGTTCAAGGTTAGCTTGGGCTACATAGTAGATGTAATTCACTATGAGTAGTGATAGTAGTAGATTTAGATAGTAGATGTAATTCACAATGAATGAATTAAAAAGCAACACCCTGTCTCAAAATAAATAAATAAATAAGAAGAAGAAAAGAAAAAAAGAAATTAAACTGATTTAAATTGTGGTGAACATACTGACACAGAAACTTTGTGTGGACTTGTGTTTTCATTTTTCTTAGAGACCCAGGGAGGGAGGACTATTGAGTCATTCCATTAACTTATATTTAACTTTATTTATATTTATTAGTGCTGGGGGTTGAACCCAGGACCTTGCACAAGCTAAGCACACATTCTGCCCCTGAACTATACCCCTACCATGTTTAATTTATTTTTCTTTGAAGACAAGACAGGATCTTGCTAAACTGCCCAGGCTAGTGTTAAACCCATGATCCTTCTGCTCCAGCTTCCTGAGTATTGGAATTACCTGTGTGCACCCAGTTTCTGTGTTTAACTCTTTCAGAAAATATCAAACCATTTTCTAAAGTCTCAGTACCATTTTCTATTTCTACCTGCCATGTATGAGGAAATGCATTTCTCCAAACTCTTGCTAATATTTGTTATGGTCTCTTTTTAATGATGACGATTCTAGTGTGTGTTAAGTGGTAGCTCGTTGTGGTTTTAATTTGCATTTCCCTAATGACTAATGACGTTGAGCAGCTCTTCAAATGCTCATTAGTCATTTGTTTATCTTCTATGGTGAAATGTCTATTCAAATCTCTTGCCTGTTTTTTCTAATTGGATGTTTGTCGAGTTCTCTATATATTCTGGATACAAGTCCTTTTGCTAATATATCTGGATCAAATATTCTAATCGCTGACATTTTCTCTCATACCAGTCTGCTTTTGCATTTCCCTAATAGTGTCCTTCGATGAACAAAAATTTTAATTTGGCAAAGTCAAATTTACCATTTATTTCCCTTTATACTGTGTGCTTTTGATGTTGAAGCTGAGGAAGCTTTGCCTACAACACTGTTTTGCAGTACAGCTCATATAGCTTCTGCCCCTATAGTTAGATCTGTGGTTTCTTGTGAGTTAATTTTGTGTATGGTGTGAAGTAAAGATCAAGTCTCTCCTTTTTACATGTGGCTATCCAGTCGTCCCAAGCCACTGAAAGGCCCATCCTTTCCTCACTGAGTGGCTGGGGCACCTTTATAAAAACAATCGAATGACCATGAGCACAGGGCTGATTACTGAACTCTCAGGTCTGGTTCATCGATCTCTGTCTATTTTCACACTCATATTACGACATTTCAATTACCAAAGCTATAAAGTTCTGGGATTGAGAAATGAATGCTTTCCTATTTTGTTCTTTTTCAAAATTGTTTTTGCTATTCTAGGTCCTTCCATTTCCCTATAAATTTTAAAATCTGCTTGTCAGTGTCTATGAAAGCCTCACTGGGACTGGGACAGAACAATCTTGCATTTGCTCTATGGATCAGTTTGGGGAGAACTGCCACCCTAACAATATCGATTCTTCTAATCCCTGAACATGACATGACTCCATTTACTTAGATATTCTTTAATTTCCTGTAGCAGCTTTATAATTCTCTGTGTACACGTCTTGCACTTACTTTCATTAAATTTATTGCTGAGGATTTTATTCTTTTTGATGATATTAAATTGCTTTCCTAACTTCCTTTCAGACTGTTCACTATATAGAGAGAAATGTTGATTTTCTATATTCATTTCATATCTATATCCTTGCCAAATTTATTTATTAATTGTAACAATATTTCTGTGGACTCCTAGGATTTTCAACTACAGGATCCTGGCTGGTGGAGAAAGATGGTTGTACGTCTTCATCTGGAATATCCGATGGTCCTCACTACATGTCCCCATGCAGTGGTTTTGCGTGCAGAGCTGGCACTGAGCAACACCTGGACCTGCCATGTGGATTCGAGGGACCAAGAGTGGCAGTCCTGCCTCATGCTTAAGCAGAAGGCAAAAGTGCTCAGTCTCTTCTCTCCAGTGTGACCTTAAGCAGCCTCTCTTCATCCGCTTGGCGGAGGCACCATTGATTCTGAATTTATTGGAACTTTTTACCACAAACGCACACTGAATTTGATCAAATGTTACTTGTGTGTCTGTAGAGTTGATCAAGTGGGCTTTATTCCTTATTGTGTTAATACGGTTCATTCCATTAGTTGGTCTGTGGGTGTTAACCCAGCCCTGCACTTCGGGCACAAGTTTCACTGGGCCGTGACATGAAACCCTTTCTATCCACTCTGCATCCACCTGGCTAATGTTTCATCAAAGAGTTTTTCATCTGTGTTCCTGAAGGACACTGGTCTGTTATTTTTTCTTCCATGTTATTTTCTTTGAAGTAATACTGGTCTCAGAGAGTGAGTTGAGAGCTGCGAAGTAGCTCAGTGGCAGCATGCCTGCCTTGCATCCACAGGGCCCTGGATTCCATCCCAGCACAGCAGAAAAAAATAAGTGATAAGTGTTCCTTCCTCCTCTCTTCTCTGGAAGCGCCTATGAGCTATTGATGTTATTTGCTTGGCTGGTTGTTTCTGTTTTTTTTTTTTTTCTTTTTCCGGAACTGGGGATTGAAATTAGGACCTTGTACTTGTCAGGCAGGCAGCAGCACCACTGAGCTGCATCCCAGCCCCTGTGGTCTTTGTACTTTAAACATTTCATAGACATTGCAGTGATACAATCTGGACCTAGGCTTTTTATAATCATATTGAGTTTTCCCTTGTCATGAGTTCATTCTGATTTCCCATTTCTTCCAGAATGAATTTTGGTGATTTGTGTCCTTGTTGGAATTCATCCATTTCCTGAGTGGCCTGTGTTACTGGGACAAAGTTGCTCACAATACTCCCTTACAGTCTTTTCTTTTCCTTTGTTGAATTTCTTGGTACATTTGAGGAATACATTATGATCACATTCATCATTGAGAATTTGTTCCTGTACAAGACATATCTTGATGTTTCTTTTTTCCCATTGCCTTGCCCGCCCTTCAACCCCCACCCCTGTATACATAAGATTTGTTGCCATTTTCTCTTTTTTACCATCAAGTTTTTCTTTCTCTTCTTATTTTCCCTTGCTCCCACTCAAGTTACTATTTATCTCCGCACATTTTCTTCCTGTTTCACAATACCTGTCATACATTTGGGCCTCATTTACACCTTCAGTTTCTCACTAGGAAAATAATACAGTATTTACACACGTGTCCCCCATTTATTTCACTTATGGGTATAGCTTCATGGTGCAGCCATTTAGCTACAAATGTCTTTAATTTAATCACTCTTTATGGCTGAGTAATACTCCATTTTATTTAAAAGAACAAAATCCTACATCTTCTTTATCCAGGTTCCAGTTGATGGGTTTTGGGGCTATTTCCAAGATGTAGCTATTACAAACCATGTTGCTGTAGACACAAGTGCACATACGTTGCTACGTGTGATGTTTTTAAATTTTTTTTTTTTTTTTTAAGTTTTTTGAGACAGGATCTCGCATTGCAGCTCAGGCTGGCCCTGAGCTCAGCCTCAAACTCACAGCACAGCAATCCTCCTGCCTCTGCCTCCTGAGTTCTGGGATTACAGGCGTGAGCCACCACGCCCGGCACTGTGGTATGTGGTACTGGTTGCTGCTGGGCGTGAGTCTCCATGCCCAGTATTGTATGTGGTTACCGGGGATTGAACCCAAGCCCTTGAGCTTGCAAGATACGCACCAGAACCAACGAGCTAAATCCCTGGCCCCTGTTTTTAATTTTTTTCCTGTATGTACTCTGCAGGAAAATAGCAAAGTCAAATGGACCTCTAATCCCAGTTTATTGAGGAATCTCCATGCTGATTTCTACAGTGGTTTCATGGTCTAGATTCCCACCAACAGTGAAGTATCCTTTATAGTCTTTTTTAAATTCTATAGGATTGGAGGTTATGCCCCTCTTTTATTATCTCAGTGTTCTCTTATTTTTCCGTTTGCTTTTTTGTTTTCATGTTTGTAGTATACGTTGTACATGATTATTATGTTCCTCCTCTGGTGCATTAATAACATGTCTGAATTCTTTTACACGCACCCTTCTGCTCCTTCTCTCCCTCATCCTATCTCTTGGTTTCCTTCTCTTTTGCAAAGGGTCCATCTCCCTGTTTCCTATTATCTTTTATTATATTATATTATTTATGCAATCATTTATTTATTTGGGTTTTTAATTTAATTTTATTTATTATTAATTATTTATATTACTATGTATATAATATCATATATACATATAATATATGTATATATTAATATGCAGTGTATATTAATAATTATTTATTATTAATTTTTATTTATTTATTTATTTATTTTTGGGTTTTTATTTTGTTTTTGTTTTTGTTTTGAGATAGGGTCTCAGGCTGGCCTTGAATTTACTTTGTCATCCAGCTTGGCCTAGAACTCTCTATAATCCTCCTGCCTCAGCTCCTGGATGCTGAGATTTATAGACATATGTCACCATATCTGGCTAATTATGCCTTTTAATCTAACCGTACTTTCTCATAAAAGAGAAACCACACAGTATTTGTCTGTCTAACTTATTTTAGTTAACATTATGGTCTCCAGGTGTGTCCATTTTCCAAACGACGCAAGTTTCGCTTCTTTGTGGCTGAGTATTACTTCACTGTGTGTAAATACCGAATTTTCCGCAGGCATGGTGGTGCTTGCCTATAATCCCAGCATGTGGGAGCTGAGTTCAAGATGAGCCTGGGCTACAATATGAGTTCAAGACCAACTTGCACTATGTGGGGACCCTGATTCCAAAAAACTGAAAAAAATATTAAATGTCGTATCTTCTTCATCCCTTTCTCAGTTGATGGACATGTGGCCCACCTATGGGACTGGAGGTGATACCCTCCCCGCTTCCAAGACTTAGCTGTTGGAAATTGTGCTGCTATAAACATGAGTGTCAGTGGATCATTAGAATGGCGTGTCTTTAACTGTTTGGGACAAGACCTAGAAAGGGGATCACTGGGTCAGATGGAATTTCTCATTTTAGCTTTTGAAGTGTCTCCACACTGATTTCCGTACTTCTTGTCCTGGCTTACACTCCCACCAACAGTGAGGAATTTTCCTCCCCCACCCCACCCCAGCCTCCACAGCATTTGTTACTGTTTGATTTCTCAACGGTGGGGATTCCTTCAGGAGTAAGGTAGAATTTATGTGGTTTTAATTTGCACTTCTCTAATGACTGGTGATGTTGAACATTTTTTCATGTATGTATGTATTGTTTAATTGTATTTCCTCTGAGAAATGTCTATTTATTTCAGTTGGCCTCTCTCTCTCTTTCTTTCTCCCTTTCTCTGTGTTCTAGACATTGATCTTCTGTCTGAGGTGTAGCTGGACATGCCCACTCTGTACACTGTCTCTTCACTCTGAGCAGAAGCCTCCTACTTTGATGTGATCTCAGTTAGAGACTCTTTGTATGTATGTATGTATGTATGTATGTATTTATTTTTGAGACAAGGTCTCACTTTTTTGTTCAGACTGGCTCTGAGCTCAGCCTCAATCTCACAGCAATCCTCCTGCCTCTGCCTCTCGAGTGCTGATATTACAGGCATGAGCCACCATGCCTAGAACTGTGGTATGTGGTACTGATTGCTGGGTGGGTGAGTCACCACACCTGGCATTGTTGTATGTAGTTACCAGAGATCAAATCTAGGCCCTTGCACTTGCAAGGCAGGCGCTGAAACTACTGAGCTAAATCTCAGTCCCCTTGATGTTATTTCTTGTTCATTAAGGTTCTGCTCAGAAAGTCATTGTTTATGCTTATGTCTTCAAGAGTTTAACCTACTTTATCTACCAGCAGATTGTTTCTGTTTTAATATTTAGGCCTTTGGTTCATCTTGCTTTTAGTTTAGCATGTAGTAGAGATGTGGGCCAAAATTTACTCCTCTACACTGGATAGTCAGTTTTCCCAGCACTATTTGTTAAAGAGACTATGTTTCTTCCACTGGATGTTTTTGGTTGCTTTCTCGAATATCAGATAGCTGAACTGCCTGGGATTATTTCCCATGCTCTATTCTATTCCATTGATCACATGTTTGTTTTTGTACTAATACCCTTTTATTTATTTATTTATTTATTTATTGATACTGAGGATTGAACTCAAGACCTTCTGCTTGTCAGGTAGATATAAGGCCACTGAGCTATATAGATCCTGGCCCTCATACCATTTTATTTTAATCTCTATAGCTTTGCAGTATAACTGGGATTGTGATGCCTCCTATTTTGATCTTGATGCCTGGAGCCATCTATGTTGGGTCGTATCTAATGATATGTGAATTTTATGACTGTTTTCTCTAGTTCTATGAGGAAGGCTATTGATATTTTGAGTAGGATTGAATTGTATTTATATATCAGTTTTGCAATGATGGCCATTTTGACAATCTTGGTCCTGCCTCCCAGGATTAGGGGATAACTGACTGTCTCCTGATGTCCTCTTCAATATCCTTTTTCAGAGTACTATAATTTTCATTGTAGAGGGCTGAGGATTTAGCTCAAGTGGTACCACCCCTACCTTGGAAGCACAAGGGCCCAAATTCAATCCCCGGTACCCTCCCAAAAAAAAATCATAGTAGAGGCTTCACTTCCTGGATTAGATTAATTCAAAAGAATTTCATTTTTCTTGTTCTTGTTAATTGCAATGTTTTTCTAATTTCTTTTTTTGTGTACAAGAATGATACTGACTCCTGTGTTGATTTTGATTCCTACTACATTGCTGAGTTTGATTATTAATTCTAAGAGTAGAAAATCATGTCATCTGCAAATAATGGTGTTTTGACATCTTCCTTTCTTGTTTATATCCCTTTTATTTCCTTTTCCTCCCTGTTTGTTCTGGCTTATGTTTTAAGGAGTGGATTGAATATGAGTGATGATAGTGGGTACCCTTGCCTTGTTCTTGACTTTGGTAGTAAATCTCTCAGCCTTTTTCCTCATTTAATATGATGATGTTGGGCACTGGTTTGTCATAAACAATGTTTTATTTTTCTGAGATAGGGTCTTGGCCTTGGATTTTACTCTATAACCAAGGCTGGTCTCAAACTTTCAACAATCTTCCTACCTCGGCCTTCTAAATACTGGCATTATAGGCATAAATGACTTTAATCTGGTTGACATAAGGTCCTTGTAGTGCCTATTTTCTTCAAGGTTTTACCATAGGTGGATGTTGGGTTTTGTCAGAAGCTTTTCTCTACCTATCAAGATGATAATGTGACTTTTATCCTTTCTTGTTTATGTGATGTATTATATTTATTGATGGACATATACTGAGCCATTCTCATACTGCTGGGATGAAGCCTAGTTGGTCATGATAATCACATTTTTGATGATTTATTGCATTCTGTTTGCCAGTAGTGTTTTGAGGATTTTTGCACCAATGTTCATTTAAGAGATTGGCCTGTAGTTTTCTTTTCTGGTTAGATTTCTTGCCTGGTTTTGAAGTCAGGATTGGTGTCAGATTTTCTCTGAAGTTCTTGTATAATTCAGCTGTGAATCTACATTTCTTAACTGGTGGGTTTGTTTGTTTATTTATCTATATGTTATTTACTGCTTCAATTTCATTGCCTGTTGTTGGATTATTTTGGGTTTTAATGTCTTCTTCATTCAGTTTTCATATATATATATTTAGGAATATATATATATTCATATATATATATATTCATATATATATATATATATATTTAGGAATAAACCCATTTCTTCTTCCTCTTAAATCTCCAATTTTTTGGAGTACAAGTTTTCAAATTAGTTAATAATCATCTGAATTTCTGTGGTGTCATTTCTAACTGTTCTGGAGCTGGGGCTGTAGCTCAGTGGTGCCGCTGCCTGCCTTGTAAATGCAAGGTCCTGAGTTCCAACCCCCATTCCACTAAGGAAAAAAAAAAAAGCATTATCTAATTGCACTGATTTGAGTCTTTTGTTTTCCTTTTTTGGTAAGACGTTGGGTAGGTGTTTGTCCATTTTGTTTATTCTTTTTAAAAAGCAGCTGTTTGATGTATTGATTTTTTGTAGTGTGTTTTTAGTTTCATTTCATCTCTGCTCTGATCTTTATAACTTCCTTCCTGATACTACCTTTGGGTTTGGATTGTTCTCGTTTTTTATAGGTCTTCAAAGTACGTCATTAACTATTTATCTTGGTTCACTCCATTTTCCTGGTGTCAGCATTGACAGCCATAAAGTTCCCTCACAGGACCGTTTTAGTGTGTCCCATAAGTTCCCATATGTCATACTGGCATTCTCATTTGAGTCTGGGAATTACCTAGTTTTTTATTTTCCTTTTAAAATTATTTATTTATTTATATTTTTTGCAGTACCTGGGATCGAACCCAGGACCTCACATTTGCCAGGCAGGCAGCACTGCCACTGAGCCACATCCTTGGCCCACCTGGTTTCTTTCTTGATTTCTTCTGTGACCTACTGATTATTCAACAGAGTATTGTTTACTTTCCGTGCAGTGGTATAATTTCTGTGGTTTCTTTTGTCGTTGATTTCTAGCTTCATTGTACTGTAATCTGATAATAAGCATGGTATAATTTTGATTCCTCTGCATTTATTTCAACATGTCTTATTGCCTCATATGTGATTACTTTGGAGAAAGTACTATATATTGCTGAAATGAATGTGTCTTCTGGCACAAAAAGCAGAAGAAGGAAAAGGCTGTAACTGCAGCTGCTGTGGCTCCTGTAACACACACACACACACACACACACACACACACACACACACACACACACACACACACATTTGCACAGGAAGAAGGTGTGAGTGACAGCGAAGATCATCTGGATGGCTTGGAGAAGCCCCTGCAGGAAGAAGCTCGGATGTTCATGGGGAAGGCTAGGTCCCCCACAGTCTCAGGTGGAAATGTTTGTTACAGTGTAAATTTTATTTGGCTTGTTCTAGTTCAGTTTCAAAATTGCTAAAATATGTTTGAGCTTTAGACTATGACATTTGCTATAATAAATGCTAGATGGAAGCTCCCCATGGGGAGAGGACACATTTACATTGCGGTAAGTAATGTACAGTATTAGTGATATTCTTTCATGGACAGCCACATAAATTAATTTAAAGTATTTTAATCTTTTAAAAATCCCTCTCACCAAAAGGGGTTTGAGTGTTGTTGCATTCTTAGGGTTTCTTTCAAATGCAAATTCCAGGGGAGCTCTTCCCTCTTTTTTGCTCTTTCCTTTCTCTGATGTGAGTCTTCACATCCTTTCTGTTCTACTTCCAACCTTGAACAGTGTATAAGCTTATCCAAAAATAAGACCACTACTGAAGTACCACAAACTTATAAATGACTATTTTAACGCTACGATGTTTCCGATTGCTTGTGGAATCACTTCTGAAATGAATCAGGATTTGAGCTCTAGGATGAGACAGACTATCAAAGCATATTTTCCAGAACATTAGGCTTATATGGATGGATAACTGGTTGATTTGGAACACTGGAATTTCATTCTAGTCTCTTATTCCAAGTTTCTTTTTCTTCTCCCTCCCTCTTTGTCACCCACCCTTCCCTTCCCCTCCCAGACACCAGAAAATTCTCCGAGATGTTGTACAAGGAGATCATGGAGTCACCAAATGCAAAGTGTCTATAGAATGACTACAATAGGGTGAGTGAGCAGTTAAAAATAAAGGAAAGAAAAGGGACCTGGCAACAAGAAAATACAGAAATAATCAATACCTGCCGGTAGTGACTCTCAAAATGAACAAACTCAGTGTTTCGATCAAAAACCACAAATTGGCACAGTGGTTCAAGAAACAAAATCCAAAAGTATGTTGCATTCAAAAACACATTCAATCTAAAAAGAAATTTACACACTAAAAATCAAAGGGTAGAAACTAATATCTATGGAATGGGAGCCTGAAAACAACCAGGAGTAGATATCATATTTTCAAATAAAATAAACATCATGCCAAATCTGATCAGAAGAGGCAAGGGAGGGCACTGCCTGCTTATTAAGGGAACAATGTAGCAAGAGGCAAACATAGGCACATCAAATACAAGCATTTCCAACTTCATAAAGAATTACTGAATATAATAGGCTGGGATTTAGCTCAGTGGTTCTGGCACCTGCCTTGCAAGCACAAGGCTCCAGGGGTTCAATCCCATGTAACCGCATACAGCAATACTGGGTGTGGTGGCTCACACTCACCAACAATCAGTACCACACACCACAATGCCAGGCGTGGTGGCTCAGGCCTGTAATCCCAGCACTCAGGAAGCAGAGGCAGGAGGATTGTTGAGTTTAAGGCTGAGCTCAGGGCAAGCCTGAACTACAAAGTGAGGCCCTATTTCAAAAAACTAAGAAAAAAAAAATGGGATATAAAAGATCAGAAAAACATCAACACGTGATAGTAGGGACCTCAGGTGCCCAATGTCAGCAAGGAAATATAACCTAAGGAAATATCAGTTCCACCAAATCTTCAGTTAGTGTCTGCTTTATAGCAGTGTACTCTGGGCTTGGCCAATTACAGGCCTTTGCCTCTACCTCATGATCCTGTCCACCATCATTAATCTTGGAGGGTAGGATGTAATCTAATTTTTGCAGTACTAGTTCCTTGGGAATGGACGCCAATATTGGCAATGACATAAAGGTAGTCAGGATGCTAGCAGGAGGGAAAACCGATAAATAGCAATAAGTATGGCACCTTGACTATACCTACTAAGTCAGTAACAAAGCATCAGAAACACACTGGTTATTGACATACCATTACCCACAGAAAAGAAAACTATCATAGAACATACATTGTGAGAAACGAAATCTTGATATATGGTAAGTGTCTTCAAAAGGCAACAATTCTATCTCCACTAACAGTAGAAAATAATTCAACAGTAATAGCTCAGAATCAACTACCTAAAACTTAATAAAGCTTCCTTGTTATACTAGTAAATATAACACTGATTGGAAACAAGAAAATTAAAGAAGAATATTTGAAAAATTAAGCAATGGAAGATGAAAGCAGGACAGAAAAGTGAGCTAAGACTCTGTTGTGCAAAATTGGTGGAATTAGATAAAGGTAACAGAAAAGAGCAAACCTGAAAAAAGGAAGAAAAGGAGAAAGAAAAACAAGAAAATCCTCTAAACTCCAAAAAACCAGTGAAGAAGAAAAAAATCGAGTCCAAGATTTTTTTCTTTGTATTTTGAATGAACATTTTCTTTCTAAGATGTGTACTTTTTCAATTCAACAAGTCACAGTTTTCTCCAGCTAACATTATGGACTACAGGTTTTTTAGGTGCCCTCTTGTCCCAGAGGTCTGTTTTTTCCATTCACACCGGGCTGTGGCAACTGTCTATGCCAAGGTAGATCCTCACTCAGGCCGGTAAGTGGGGGAAACAATCAGACTTTTCCTCTATACTCCACACAGGCAGCAGAAGGACAAGGCATGGAGCAGACTGCTGGACTGGATGCCAGCCCTTTCGGAACCAGCCACTTCAGAAGCCACAGCATCTCACTGTGGAAGGCAGGGCTTCCTGCCCTCTCAGTCCTGAGAGTAAAGTCCTCAGCATAAGTCTGGACCTCACCCTCTCAAGGACTGTGTCCTGGGGCCGTCTCTCACCCAGCCTCTGTGGAACCCTGGAGTGGAGCTGGCTTTAGTTTTTCTGAG